>CAXKVX010003764.1:0-23370 GCA_964058865.1 Eleocharis quinqueflora
GTTCCCCTCAATAGTTCAAGTTATCCTCGAGAATAATTAATATATCGACCGCCCTTAGTACTTATTAGTCATTAAATTTTGATATATCTTCAAATTTAGTAACTTTCTCATTGTTTTTTCACAAAAAAATTAACGAAAATTGAAACAAATAGCATACTTTTTCTTTTAAAATCTTTACAATATTCATTTTTCAAATATAGTTGTTGTGTAAGTGTCTTGCCAATTTTTCGTTATTTTTTTTTATGAAAAACAAAATGAGAGTGATCAAACTTGAATATAGTGACTAAAACTGTATGACTTAAAGTTCGATGACAAAAAAAATTAATATACAATTTAGTGACCTATCAAAAAATTTACCCAAAAAAGATATAGTTTAGTTGTATTTGCTGCTATCATCAACTAATAGCCGTATTTCACTCAAAAAAAAAAAAAAAAAACTAATAGCCGTATCAAATTTTAGTGTAACTTGAAAACCATCTTGTTGGCTATATAAAAATGTGGAATAGCTTTATATTATGTAGGACTACCAACATTCAAAAATCAAAATATGCATACGATACACAATCAAATATTTTTTTATATTTTATTTAATTATGTTTTACGTAGGTTGTTAAGATTGTTCAACAAATTGATTGTCCATAAATAAAAATAGTCACGTCACTATTTCTTTTTCAAATATATATATTTATTAGCTTTTATAATAATAACAACAACAATAACAGTTTATTAATAACATTACTTTTAATTACAATAAAATACTAATTGACAATTAGTTTATAATTAATAAATAATTGTTTAAAATATATTTATTCATTAGTTTTATAACAACAACAAACAACAACGAGAGTTTATTTAACTACTATTTTCATGACATAATATAGTAATAATTATTATTATTATCTTTGTAAGTTCCATGTTTTTTTAATTTCGATATTATATTTTGGTTTATTTCTTTTTTAAACATACATTTATTAGTTTTACAATAAAATAGCAACAACATTTCAAAAAGAATTTATCTTAGTATATTTTCATGATAAAAATTATTATAATTGACGTTGCTATCATTATTTATTTTAATGTGATGACATTGACTTTGTTCTTCTTTATTTCTATTAATTCAACTAAACAAGAACAATTTAACCGGACACAACTTTACATAAAAAATAAACTTTCTTAATTTATTTCCACCAAGGAAAAATGATTAAAGAAATTGACTGACAATTATCCCTACAACGCAGTAAATTTTGGCCGCGGCAGAGAATAAGCTTCCGACCGTTGATATCTGAGCACTTGGCTAGTTGAATGAGAATCATCAATTTAACGTGCTTAAGTAGGAAATGTCATTGTGTGTGTATCACGATAATTTTGTAAAATTTTCTCAAGGGCCTATTTGAGATTTACCCTACCTTCTATTGTAATATATTATCATTTTTATCAATTATCGCACTAACTCCATAAAAAAGTACTATGTTTGCTTTTCAATCGTTCCAAGTAACATTATTGTTTTTTGAATAAATTTTTTGAGAGTTTACTAGATTTATATCAGATTTACATTTGATCACTAAACTTTCATTCATTTATTTTAGTTATTGAACTTTAACATATCCCGAATTTAGTCACTTCTTCATATTTTTTCATCAAAATTTGTCTTCAAATTCATTCTTTTTTCTTCTAAAATTTTCATAATAATTAATCTTTCAAATATAATTGTTATTTAGACGCCATGTTAATTTTTTGTTATTTTTTGATGAAAAATAATAAGAGAGTGACTAAATTTGGAGATATGTCAAAGTTCAGTAACTAAAAATAAATAATTCAAAGTTCAGTTATCAAATGTAAATTCTATAAAAAGTTTAATGACCTCCTAAAAGGGAGTTGATACGTAGATACCATATTTGATATCAACTATTAATACCGATTTTATTATGCACATTTAGTTGAGCTATCATACACATTATTTGAGTTATTATGCATGTTATTTTTTGTAATCAAATAGTTATACATGTTATTTTTTGTACTGAAATAATTATGATATAGCATATAATAACTCAAATAATGTGCATTATCATTATCATGAACTATTTTTGGCACAAAAAATAGATCTCAACAAAATGTCGCACAAATTTACATGTTAGATCTCAAGTTTGGGAAAAAGCCATAGTGACGTCTCAATGTTTCCCAATTTGGGAAACTCCTACGGTATTGGTAGATGTAGTCTTCTGTGTAGCTAGTCAATAAAATATCATTATTATTCATTCATTAAAGTTTAAACCCGTGAAACCATGGTCCTGCCTCCAGGAAATATTGCAAACAACTTGCAAATATTATAAATATTGAGTGTACGAGTGTTTACCAAACGGGCGGGAACGGGCGGACACGGGCACGAATTGTCCGGGTCACGAGTTGTACGGACACGAGTTATACGGGTCGGACGGGTTAAACGGGACGGGTTAAGGACGGGTTGAGTTTGGATGATGACTCTAACCCGTCCTTTGGCCCGTCGGGTTGGGCGAGACGTGTTGGAATGGGGCGGGTCACAAATTTATTATTTTTTTAATTCGAAAATTTCCAAATTCCAAAAAAAGAAACAGAAAAGTTCCAAAAAAATTGAAAAAAAATACATAAAATTTTCAAAATTATTTTGTAAATTAGAATTCTAAAATTCTACATTAACTAAAAAATCGCAAAAATATTCCAAGCGTTAATAATTGTAAAAGAAATTTAATATTTTTGTGTAACTTTATTATTTTAGGCTTCTCAAACTCGTAATGAATTGTCAAAACGGGTTACATACGGGTTATGACGGGTTACGGGTCACGGGTCACGGGACGGGTGTGCACGTGTCACGGGCACGGGTAGGGGCGGGTTGGAAAGGGACGAGTTACCACGGCCGCAATTTCGATGGAGCGATTCTAACCCGTATGAAATCCGCTCTTGGCATGAGTACAAGCGGGCACAAGTTGGGTCCACGGGCGGGTCCGGACGGGCGACGAGGGCGGGTGGATTGACCCGTACGGGTTTTGTCAAAAGCTTCGCAAAAGATTCGCCCCATTTTTTTGTTGAACTCGGAAATCGGAGTCGGAGTCGGTTCGACATAAATCCGGCGCATAAATGCAACCCACCAACTTTCCAAAGCTGCCTTCAGTCACAGAACCCAACTCCAGTCACAAACGAAACGACAACATCCAACGGTAACATTTTCCTTACTGTGTTGCCATGTTATTTGGGCCATGGGACCCGGTTGCAGGAGGGGCATTTTCGTCATGAGAAAAAACCAACGGACAAATTTCCAGATTCTGATACGCTGACTGGGTCTAAAATATCTCTACAATCATTCCTACAATTATCTCTCTTGTAATTTAACTTTCTTTAATGAATCATTAGTGCCAGACATAGAAGGGAATAATTTCTTGTATGTAATATTTGGTAATGAATTATGATTTATGAACAATATATTGATTCTATTAAAGAATTTTACTAAAAATGATTGTAGAATATCTGCTGGGGCGGATTCAGGATTTTCGTCAGGGGAGAGCAAGATTTGTAATTTTTTTTCAGGAGAGCAAAATAACACAGATTTTCAAATATACATAGTTATTTCGCAAAAAAATTTGACAAATCGCACAAATACATTAAATTATTTTGTAATTTTTTTTCGAGAGTGAGGCGAGGCCCCTGAATATCTGAAGCTCATAGAGGAGGGGAGGAGGTGTGATTGTGTGAACTACGAGAGAAAAAGCGCCTCCAGCATAAAAGAGGAGATGGAGTGTAGGTTACTAGGTTGCAAGTGCATTGCATTCTCTCTCTCTCTCTTCTTTTCTCTCTCTAACCTCTCTCTAAGGCCCCCTTTGATCTTCTTTTATCCCCACACCTTTCTACAAAATTATTCTCCCCATCTTTTCTTTTTCTCACCATCAAATTATTCTTTCTTTTTGGTACTATTCCTTCGGTCTGGACATTCGCCAAACGAATTGACACTTCCGACCTATAAATTTCGCATGATCAATCTCGTTTTTCCGACATTTATCTAGTGTAATCTCTAACAAGTTTGGGTTCAGAAATGGCGGATGCGAAACCAGAGGAGATTGGCCACCATCCACCCATGGATCAGCTCCAAGGATTTGAATATTGCATAGACTCCAATCCATCATGGGGTATGTACAATACTTCTTCTTTCACTGGAAAATTCAATTTCAATAGCTATAATACTATGAAAGTGTTGTTCTGATTTTTTTGTTTGTTTTTTTAACTCATTTAGGAGAAGCGATTGCTCTGGGATTTCAGCACTATATATTGTCTCTTGGAACTGCAGTGATAATTCCCAGCTTGCTGGTACCTCGAATGGGTGGAACTGATGTAAGTAAATTGTTTCAAATTTACAGCACTAATGTAGTAATTTTAATTGGTCTGGGACTAAGTAAGGGTAATCTTGAATAACAACGTTTTCTTGTGTATTTTACATTCTTTTTCCAATGAAAATAACATATAAGTACGAAATCTGGTTCAATTTTCACCATTTTCAATTATACAATCCATGTAGACCAAATTATAGAACTTCTGGGCATTAATGAAACAGTTCTTTATTTGTCCTATTGCTATTTGGTTTTGCAACTGTTATTATACTACTATAAATCTTAGGAGAGACATGCATATTTAAACAAGGCTTGATTATTCTGTGATACTTAAAAGAGTTCTACATATTGTCTATTGGGAATATAGGATGACAAGGTGAGAGTGGTTCAAACAATGCTATTTGTTACTGGAATAAACACACTCCTGCAAACCCTCTTTGGAACCAGACTTCCTACTGTGATCGGTGGCTCTTTCGCATTTCTGGTCCCTATCGTCTCCATAATTCATGACTCGTCACTCACCCAAATTGTCGATGATCATCAGGTTTGCTCCATCACTTCTTGTAATTTCCTTATCTTTTTCAGGGGTTTAAAAGATCTAGAAGCATTCCCTATGTTTGGGGGCTTCACCGTATTCCAATTATTATAACATATCAAACATTTTGGTTTTTTATTCCTTTTGTTTTGTCATTTCCTGAATTAATATGGAATGTACATTATTTGTTATCTTTTTCCTTCTTTAGATTGGTGTTGTTTCTTCTTGACTTCTTCATCAGTTTTTTTTTCAACAACTGGTAAAAGTATTGCTGAGACTAATAACTGTCTCAATTTAAATATAATAATAAATGTTTTTTCCTAAAAGATGCGCCATTTGGGAACAATCTAGCAATTTCAAATTTACTCTAAGCTGGCAATAGTACGGTTTAGCAGTCTATCCTTTGATTCATTAAACCAGGTTTAACATTTTGGGTAAACAACCAAAATAAGTGAAATATTATTCTGGCTTTGACTCTGGTTTTACTTGCTAATTGTCCCATAATGGTTACAAACTCATTTTCTTCTTTTTGCAGAGATTCCTTCAAACAATGAGGGCCATACAAGGGGCCCTTATAGTTTCTTCTAGCATTCAAATAATTCTTGGCTACAGCCAATTGTGGGGCATTTGTTCTCGGTACTTGATCATCTCTTCTGTTTTTTATCCAATTTTGGGCTTTATAGTACCTGGACCACCATTTAGCTAATCATTAAGTGATAAGCTAAGCTTCTTATATTGTTTTTTGTCTCAGTTTTGTATTATTAAGTTTTGACAAATTTCATCCAGTCAGAACAATGTTGGGAAACACAGACACTGGAACAGTTACAACTTCTCCATATCTTTAAGAAGCTCTTTTTTCTTGAATGTGTAGTCGAATGCTGGTTAACTTTTCATTGTCAGGTTATGAAGTCTTGTCATCAATCTAAGAAGCAAATTTGTTAGTTAATTTCTTCAAAAAAACTAGGCCTCATTTAAGCATCTGTGACCATCCTCTGCAAGTAGCCAAAAAACACTGGATGTTGAGTTCCTATTTGAAGTATTATTAGTGTTGGGCATTGCGTGAAAATATTAGTAAAATTAGTTGCAGTCTGTTATCTACTTTGTGGATAGTCATTATTATTTCTAATTCATTTCTGTCTGTATAGATTTTTCAGCCCCCTTGGTATGGTACCCGTGGTTTCATTGGTTGGCTTCGGGCTCTTCGACCGAGGGTTCCCTGTGGTAAATTATTTTGTTGCTAATCAAGTTCTAATATCCTTGTCAAAAAGTTGTATAGTTATTTCTATAAAAATCTCACTGTTCATGGATTTTGTAGTAGTTGGAAGAATTTTCGAAGGAAGTTGGAAAACATGACCCTTATTAAAAAACATGCAAAATTCATGACCAATAAAAAGTATAAATAACAAACTCAACTTTGTTTAGTCTTCAACCTAAGATGTGTCACCGGCCACTTGGACATATCACCAAAGAGTTGATATGTAATGTTAAGTATTTAGATATATAATGAAAACCTGATCTTTAATTTCCTATATCTGTATTAATTATCGAAAGGATAATAACCTGAAATATAATCAGTTGTGTATTGTGTTTTATCTAGGTAGGAAGATGTGTTGAGATAGGACTACCGATGCTTATCTTGTATGTCGCTTTATCTCAGGTTGATTTCTCCTAATCCAAACTTGAGTATTAAATATATTACTCTCAACTAAAAGTAATTTTAAGCTCTAAAACAAATATATCTATTGATGCAACTTTATTGTTCTTCCTTAGTATCTGAAGCATATACTCCTAAAGCATCTGCCTATACTTGAGAGGTTCTCTCTTCTCATCTCCATTGCACTTGTCTGGACTTATGCGCATATTCTCACAGCTAGTGGTGCTTATAAACATAGTACAGAAGCAACCCAGTTCAACTGTCGAACGGACCGGGCCAATCTCATCTCTTCTGCCCCATGGTTAGTTTAGAATAAATTTATAATGGACTGCAATTCCAGCTCTATGACATTAGATGGTCAGATCCTTACAGGAGCTTGCAAATGTGCAGATCACCATTTGATTGTGCACTCATGGTTTAAACCGTTGATAAATTGCATTATCTCTCTTCTTAAATTGCATGGAGAGACAAAAATAATAAATAATTAAATTATAAGGAGATAGAGTGTTATTTAATGATTCAATGGTTAAAATCACTAGTGCACAATCAAATGGTACACTCATAGGTGTACCTAACTCTGACAAGGCCCTTAATCATGCAAAGCACCCGCAATTAGCAAACAAGTATCTCTAAGCTTTAATTTTAGACAACTTCGCACAACTTTGCAGAAATCATACTAACAGAATTTGACTAATTTAGTAATGATGTTCTAGAATGGTTGTTAAGTTCCTGTTTTTGACATTTGTATACTGAAGGAATTACCTATAAAAATTCAGGATAAAGATTCCTTATCCATTGCAATGGGGAGCGCCAACATTTGATGCTGGTCAATCTTTTGGCATGATGGCTGCTGTCTTTGTGTCCTTAATTGAGGTGCAACAAAACAAAGAATCTACATTTCATGTTTCTGCCACCTTGTTATAATGTCTTTGTCTCCTTTATGGAGGTGAAACAAAACAAATATACATTTCAAGCTGTCACCTTGTTATAATTTATAGAGTGAATTTATATTGCTTCGTTCTGAATATAGTCTACCGGGGCTTACAAAGCAGCAGCACGACTAGCTAGCGCGACACCACCTCCAGCTCATGTCCTTAGCAGAGGTATTGGATGGCAGGTAAATTATTATTAACCTATTTTTTTACATCATTACTAAATAATATCCTTTCCAAATTAAGTTTTTGAATTTTGAATTAATAATCAAATTCATCTCTTACAACTTTTAGGGAATAGGGATTCTTCTTGATGGGTTGTTCGGCACATTAACGGGTTCTACTGTCTCAGTGTAGGTCCCCCTTCTTGTTTTGTTGAGAATAAATTGACATGTTCTTTATGCTGGACACTAAAATATATTATTTTTTCAAAAATAGAGAAAATGTTGGGCTCCTAGGTTCGACTAGAATTGGCAGCAGGAGAATCATACAGATTTCAGCTGGCTTCATGATATTTTTCTCCATATTAGGTGATATTTCTTGATTCAAAATTTTGCTTCATTATCTACAAAAACAAATCACTTCTAAAAGATATCATTCTTAGTGGGTTACTGATGGCTTATCTTCTTCAAGGGAAATTTGGAGCCCTATTTGCATCCATTCCATTCACTATTTTTGCTGCTGTGTACTGTGTCCTATTCGGAATAGTCGGTACGTTTAACAACATTGCATTTGTCACTTCCTCTTATATACCCAAGCTATTTTAATTCTTATTTGACAGTTTGGTTTTGTTACTGTTTTACCAGCTGCCGTAGGGCTATCATTCTTGCAATTCACTAACATGAATTCGATGCGCAACCTCTTCATAACGGGGGTGTCAATCTTTCTTGGATTATCAATTCCCGAGTATTTCATCAGCTACACATTAGCTTCTCAGCATGCTCCTGCAACAACAAGAGCCGCCTGGGTTCGTATTAGTATTATGCATCCAATACTGTCTTTAAATTAAAACTAGGTTATTTTTCCTTTGTTCTTTTGAAGTTTTTTAGTATTTGAAACCTTACCATATATGCGTGCAGTTCAATGACTACATCAATACAATATTTTCGTCCCCACCGACTGTGGCACTTATCGTAGCTGTATTCCTAGACAACACCCTCGATGTGAAGGACGCTGCACGAGACCGAGGGATGCCATGGTGGGTCCGGTTTCGCACTTTCAAAGGAGATAGCAGGAATGAAGAGTTCTACACTCTCCCTTTTAACCTCAACCGCTTCTTCCCTCCGTCTTGAGCTGCCTTTTGATGTTAGTTTTAGGTGGATAGAGATTATTGATTGGTAATGGTGGAGACTCAGATTGTTGAGCAGAGAGGATTGGTTTTAGAGATCCTAGATGTTGTTGTATGCTGTTTATTGCCATGATATATGGCAATTATTATTATTTATTTATTTATTAATGTTATAAATCCATTCTTATCAAGCTAAAGTTATAATAGCAAGAAGGGCCAATGGGCCATTATCCCATGATAATATTTTGATATTATAATTCTTTAAAATCGAGGCCCCACTAAGCATTGGGCCTACCACTACAACATTAGAACGGTTTTTTTTTTTTGAAAAAAATGAACAAATAGAACTGTGCAATATGTAGGAAGGATTAGGAATATTTATTTATTTATTTATTTATTATTATTTACGTCAAGTGTGTTATGGAACTAAATAATATGTATTGGGAACGAGATCTTCTATCGCGCGGCACCGTCACTGTGCGTACTGCGCAGTAAATTTCGGCCTTTAATTTGCATCAAGATTCGTGCAAGCTAAACTTTATAATATCAGACCCCCCTGAATCAAATCTGGGCCGTCCGTAGCTGACAGCGCAGTAAATTTGGGCGGTCCGTCGGTACCGCGCGGTAGAGGAATCGAGTCCATATGTATTGTGGTATATTTAGGAGTCATGTACCCAATGTTGTTTCTTCTGCTTATGTAGTTCCATAACAAAATGGTACCTCCAAGTTGTCAACTGATGAGGTGTTGTTACCTCTGCTTATTCCAATAACAAAAATGCTACTACCCCCAAGTCAACAACTGAGGTGCGTTTGATCGGCCTGAGCGCTAAATTTCCAAACCTTGTCGCAAGAGTCGGTTCCAGAAGAAAGAATCTTGCATGTTTTGCTCTCACTTGATGCACAAATCATATCAAGATAATATCTTGTGTACAATTGTATCCACGTTTTGGAAAAGGTTTAGATAATTGTGCACACACCAACGATGAGATTATTGGCATAATGTCTTGTAGTAATCTTTGTAAATCTTAATTGTCCTCAAAGATGGCTAAATTTGGTCAATTGAAAACTTCCAAGAGCTAATTTATAAATTTAACAATTTTAGACGATTCAAGCAATTTTCAATTAAGAACAATTTTTAAACTAAAACAACAAGTAAAGAGATAGAGTATAGAAATTGCAAACAAGGCAATGACACGAGTGACACACGACATTTCAACGAAGTTTGAATACTGACGATCCTACTCTTCGAAACTTCCGACCCCTCGATAGTAATAGAGTCGAGCCGATGCACTAACACCAAAAGTCTTTACAAGCTTGAATTTGAGCTATTTACACACAAAGGTAGAGAACAAAATCAAAATAACAAGTAGCACAAAGGTTGTTCAAGATAATAGAGAATATATCTAATCTCTCAAGTCTCACAAGAGTTTGGAGTAATTTTCAATCAAAGAGATCGAGTCTAGCAAGAGTTTGGCAAAGCCTATTCAAAGCTCATTAATGGAGACAACAAGGATTTTAATTTTGAGTGTATTGACTGATCAAAGAGAACGGGGAAATGTTCTCTTTTATATAGAACTTCAAAAACTTTGTACTTTTGGTCAGTTTCCATTACATCATTACACAACGTCGTACTTCGTTATATAACGATGCACTGAAAAAATATACAACAGAGTTGTCAGAGATTTGCCCGTTATATTTAAATTTATTTTGTACTTCGCTACAGGACGTTATACTTTGTTATGTTGGTGGATTTTGAATTTTTCCCATTATTTTGAACTTCTTCTTGGACTTTGTCACGCAACGATATGTAACGTATAACAAAGTAATGAATTTTATGACCACTTCTCTGTGATTTCCACTTCGTTACACAACCGATCTGTGTCATTCACAGATACTTAGTTGTGTAACGAAGTAGTTCGTTATATAACATGATAGTAAATTTTTGTATAATTCTCTGTGATGTTCACTTTGTTACACCAGCAATATGGATTATTCTCAAATACTTCATTGTGTAACGAAGTAAACCGTTATATAACAAAGTAGTGTTAAAGCTTGATTCTTGTTGTTTTTGACTATTTTTTTCTAATTTAAAATTATTACAAGCTCAAATAAAAACAACCTAGCATAGATATTTTGACTTGATAACTGTTGGATTAAACTCATTCACTCATTTCTTGTCTGACAATTTGCAAAACACATAAAGTACTAACCTTGCACATTAAGTTTTGGTGAAGATGCAGGTCAAAACAGGTACAACCAAATGTCAAACATGCTCAAACATGTCCTGGACAAGTCAAGACATGATCTAAGCATCAAGGAAAGACTTTAAGGCACAAGACATAGCACAACGTTACCATAACGCTAGCCAACTCATTATAACATGTCAGAGAGGCGTTATAACGAGTTTCCAATGCGTCATAATGCCTCAGGAGGAGAGAGAAGGACCAAATGCTGGATTTTCCTGAGACAAACGTTACTGTAATGCTCCAGCAAGGCGTCACAACGGGTGACCATCGGTTATAACGAGTTAGTGAAGCGTTATAACAGGTTCATGAAGATTTGGCCCACAAGTCAGCTGCAGAAGGGCTAAGAATGAAGATGCTTAAGGCGTTATAACGCCTTGCCAACCTGTTATGGAGGATTTTTCGTAATGCTAGGAGCAAATTTCACAGATCCAAGATCCCAAGAAGAGCTTAGCCTATATAAAGATTGCAAATACGAACCAGAAGGTGATCAAAACATTCAGACAAGCTTCTCATCAGCAATTGAGCACTAAAGAGAGCATCTTTCAAGTCTCCTCTAGCTACCTAAATAAGCTCCATCGTAATTCATACACCTGAAATTATGAATTTAGTATTCAACAATAAAGCTTTCCCTCAATTTTTACATTTTTTTAAATTTTGCAATAAGGTCCTGTCAATTTTGAATTCTACCCTAAAAATAAGACACAAATAAAATATTCATATAGATCAACAATAGGCATATATCGCATTGTGGAGCATGAAAGAAAGAGTGTACAAGTCATCTCGATCATGCGTAGATTTTTGGGTTTTTGGGACAGTCGTTTTGGGCTTTTATTTTGACCAATGAAGTTTCACGGTTCGATTGTTATGGCCAGACGCAAGTCCCTATCGTTATTTTCCCGAGCGTTATTTCAGTCATCGATACCTACGATTAATAAATAATTAATAAATAATGCTTGATTGAGTCGTATAAGCCGAGCGAATGCGATCTATTATTACAGTATTACTGAATGATTGAATTTGGACGAGTTTTCTTGGCAGACAGTTGCTTTTAAGGCTTAATTGATTTGAAAGTCTGATTTTGAGTCGAGGTTAACTTTTTGAATTTCAGTTAAAACTTTGGGCTTTGGGGTTGGGCTTTAGATTTGGTTTGGATTGGGTTCGGTTTTAGGTTTAGGCCTAGGATTTGGGTTTGGTTTGGGCTCTCCCGTGTTAGATATGATTTGATCTTAGACTTGAACCTTGGGTTTCATCTATGTTTTAGAAATGGATTTTCGAGTTTTTCGGGTTTCATCTTGGATTTAGATTTATTTGCATGATTTGTATGAAAGAATGTATGTTTTTATAAGGTTTACTGCATATAAAATTATAAGTATTTATGTAATGAGACTTTACTTTTTTCATTAGGCTTACTGCATATAAATGTTCATTAAACAAGCTGATGTTTACATATGCTTCCAACAGCTGCTTGACTATCAAGAAAGTGTATCACATGCGGCGCGGCCCAATGCTACCCCAACTCACTCGAACTGCACAACGCGACAGAGTGGCTTGGGAGAGAATCCGGTCTCTACCCGGCCTACTGCCCCGTGTCCGTATCTTTGCATGGAAATCCGCTCACAACAGTCTCCCTACAAAGGCTTTCTTTGCAAGAAGACGTATGGTTGAATCTGCCGTATGCCCCCTCTGTTCATGTGAGCCTGAAGACACCATTCATGTGTTATTCAGATGCCCCCGACCATACAAACATGGCTAACCTGCCCTCTGGGGCTTCGAAGTTGGGAGCTACCTGGTGTTTTCTCAGAAATCTTTACCTCTATCATTGCAGCTCTTTCAGATGAACATATGTGCCTCTTCACCAACACAGCCTGGCAAATTTGGAAGACACGTTGCCGATACATCTTTGACGGTATCATAACCCGATCACCAAGAATAGTAAGCCTGGCCATCGCTATGCAAAATGACGCAAAATACCTACGAATGTTTCAACCTGAAAGCACCCAATCAAACTTGAGCTTCAGTGGCCAGGTACCAGACGGTACAACCTCTTTCAACTGCTACATTGATGGTTCTTTCAAATACCCTGATAAGGGAGGCGCAGGCTACGTGCTGTACGATGCAAATACTCTGGTCTAATATGGATATGACTCGTTGCTGGGTCTCTCTCCGTTGCAGACATAGGCATCGGCACTAAGCAGAGCCCTCCAATATGTGAAGACCACAAGTATTACTCACTGCACGTTTCACACTGACTCCCAACAGCTGGTATTTCTGATTAAATGCAAAAGACCCACCCATCGCATTGGATTGGCAAGCACACCGAGACGTTATGGCAAACCATCAGATTTTTAGATCAGAATCAAATTTTCTGTGTACCTATGTCCCTAGAATGTAGTTGTCCATGTACTGACTAATCTGGGCAGGGAACTAGAAGAGAATGATGTTGGTTTTACTTTTCCCATTCCTATGGCTATGTAATGTAATCGTGTTTTAATGAATTAATATGCATACGGGCTTTGGTAAAAAAAAAAAATGTTCATGTGACGGGACTTTATTATTTAATATTATTTTTTATTTTAATATTTTTTTATTACTATTGTTTTTTCATTATATATATATATAAGCATGACTTTCATAATATATACTTATGGCTAATGTATGAACAGGCTTTTGTAAGGCGACATGAGTTGTGTGAAAACAAAATATTTATAATCCATTTTAACTGTAGCCATTTGATTTTGAGTCTGAGCCTCTGAGGGGTATGGAGATCGGAAACGATATTTTCTGCATCTATTTTTATGGGTGCTTTCTGCATCCGTTCAATTTTGATCGTTGGATTGAATTTGAA
The DNA here is from genome assembly GCA_964058865.1 of Eleocharis quinqueflora. NCBI lineage: Eukaryota > Viridiplantae > Streptophyta > Magnoliopsida > Poales > Cyperaceae > Eleocharis > Eleocharis quinqueflora. The sequence goes on from CAXKVX010003764.1 coordinate 13,853, forward strand.
TGGATTTGATTTTATAATACAAAAGCCTTCTTGAATCGTATAATTAGCGGTCAGCTGTCCAAATCTAATCGACGGTTCAGATTAATGAATTCCATGAAATTGCTTGTTATAATATAAGCCTAGTTAACTATATAAGTTTGGAGATCCACACTACTTATATTAGTTTAAAGCTTCGCCACTGTTTATTTATCTTCCCTATTTTTAAAGTTTAATAAAACATATCATATTTTACGCTATAAATATCATCGAATATCTATCTGAATACTTGAATATATGTATGAAATGATTCACTTTAATTCATAAATAAAGACATTGAAAGTTCTACAATAAGTCAATAAGATATGTTCCGATGTATGTAAAGCAGGATAGTGGGCAGGTTATATTAACTAGAAATTGTATCGCGACGTACCGTCGTTTTTTATTTTTTCGAAAAAGAAACTTTATGTATTAGAAAAAGAAACAACACAATTATACTAACATCAATATTTTTGTTAAATAATATTGTTTCATTGAAATTAGAGTTATATAATAATAAATATCATACATCTTTCTTAAGTTCTTTTGAAAGAATGATGATTTATATGATAATAATATTAATGATTTATACTGAAATTAATGGTGTGAAATTAATGACGTGTCTCAGTAATGACGTGTCGCGTGTCTGATAACCTGGACACACTTACAATGCAAATTGAATAGCAAAATGAAGTGTCAGAATGTCAAAAATTGGACACGCCAACACTTAGCAAGCTTTATATATAGTAAATTAATGATTTATACTGAAATTAATGGCGTGTTGTGTATCCGATAACCTAGACACACTTACAATGCAAATTGAATAGCAAAATGAAATGTCAGAGTGTCAAAAAATTAGACACGCCGACACTTAGCAAGCTTTATATATAGTATTGATTAGTGGCGTTGAGTGTGGCGTTGAGTGTATGCAATTTGATAATGACTCATACTTATTTGATTTGGATTGTAAATTAGAGTTGTATTATAAAGATATCTAGAATAATATGATATGTATATTAAAAACATATATTAAACTCAATTAGAGTTGTGCTAAAATATTTCATAAAGCACCAAATTGTATATACTTTAGACTCGTATCTTGATATACAAAGTGCATATGGTCAATCCGAACCATTGAAAATGTTTTCATACTAAAATCTACTTAGAGACCAAACTTCACATATTTTTGAATTGTTTTTACTATTTTATTCGATATGTACGAAATTCATTAATCAAATGATTTACGAACATTCCATTCATCCAATAAAATAGTACAAAGTTTCAAAAAAAAATTGGTCTCCAAGTAGATTTAGGTATGGAGAACATTTTCAATATTTCGGATCGATCATTTGCTCTTTGTATCTCGAGATTCGAGTCTAAAGCATATAAAACTTGATGTTTTATGAAGTATTTTAAGCACAACTCATTATAATTAATATTTATTAATAGTTATTTGTTATTCTTTTGAATAACAATAGAAATTAAGTTTCTATTTTTAAATATAAAAGAATAATCTCTTATCTAATAATTAAGAAATTTTCTCATGGAGAAAAAAAAATGTGATGTAGTAGTGGGATAGAGGAATTGAATGCAATTGTGTAGTAGTGCACTAGTGCGAACTAGAATGAAAATTGTGAAATTGTTGGAAGGTGAACAGATAAATTGGGTAAAACTTTTATAAGCTTTGTTACCATACAATTAGGGGTGTAGTCACAAACCGACCTTAGCTCAGTTGGTAGAGCGGAGGACTGTAGTTGTAGCAGATATCCTTAGGTCGCTGGTTCGAATCCGGCAGGTCGGAATTCTTTTTTACTAGTACGCTAACAAACACCAGACTAAAAATGCGGATATTAATAATAATAATATGATTTTATGGATTTTAATTTTTTATTTCTATCGAGTTCATTGGAGCAGCTCCAAATAAAATACATGAAATTTCAAAAGCAAAGCTATTACGTATGAGACGTTAGTTTGTCGTTCAGGTGATGTCACAAAATATATCACTCAGTAGTAAGTTCTGTTTATAATATCCGTTGAAGCGTGTGAACTACCTCAGCCTTAAACAAATAACGGAATGGTAACGGAACTTTCCTATTTTTATCCCTCTGGCATTCTTAACACTCATTTTCTCAACAATAATTTCCATGTTTTCACTCCGCGCAAAAGAAAAGCAAGAGATACGATACAAAAGAGGAAGGTGAAACAATTCACAGCTTGCTCATCAGCGCGCGCGCAAAATTTAGACCATTTCTTTGTAGAACAGCCAAGCACCCCAAATTAGCCAATAGCCATACACACATACACCTCTCTTTACCTTCTCTTCGCTCAAAACGAAATATGATTAGAGAGGTGAAGAAAATATCCTACAACTCCGAGAAGAAGCACCTATTTGCTTCCGATTGTAGGTGATTCTTCTCTTTTTGTATCTCGTCCTTTCAGCGATTGACGGACCTCATGACACTACACCTCGTCAATTATTAACTCAAAGTGAATACACTTCGTGATATGGTTCGGCTCCTCAAGCGAGGGAATAGCCTTGACAGGTTCTTGAAGCTTAGGCACATGTTCGATCATTCGACTCGCAGGACATACAGCCAATCTCATGAGAGTTGTAATGATATCACAATTGATGAAAACATGTTAGTTAGCCAACAGCTTGAAGTACAGCAGATGGCGACCGTGATTGAATGCAATGAAGAGCCAGAACAAACTAAAGAAGAAATATTAGCAGGTAGTGCAAAATAAAAATGTCCTATTACTTTGAATGTATGTTTTCAAAATTCTACAATTACGTTTTGTGCATATTTTTTAAGAATTGTTTTATGCCTTTAGAGGGAATAATTATCAAAACTTCTGCACATTTTTGTTGCTAATAAAACTTACGGATGATGTAAATTGAATACTAGTTATAAGCCAACTTATATGTGTGATGATCATGCTATCTTATTTGCCAGACATGGCACTAATGAAGGAGAAGTTTGCAAGGTTGTTGCTATGTGAAGATATGTCGGGCTCCGGCCGAAAAGGAGTTACCCCAGCTTTTACTTTGTCCAATGCAATAACAAATCTTGCAGGTATCATAATAATGATATCAAGAATCCCTTAGATATAGTAATGAACTTCAATTTATTTTCCAAGTTGGGAACAAATTTGATGTTCTTCACTCAGAAATAATCATCCAAGAAACACCAGAAGAAGATAATTCTACATTTCACTTGTAGTTTAATAAAAACTAAAGGCTCGTGTTTGTATTTGATTTAAATTGCTCAGTATGAAATTAGTTCATTTTCTAAACCAGGAAAGATCAAAATATCCAAAACAGGAATATCCAAATCATTGATTGTGCCAATGAGAAAACAATTTACTTGTGTTCTCAAAATCATACATGCATCATTCTATTCTAATTCTCTACTCGAATGGCTTCACCGAGTTCAACAACTACAATCACATTTTAGCTTCTGTATTTGGGGAGCAACGGCGCCTTCAGCCCATGAAACCGGATAGGAAGGCAAGGTGGAAGAAGGAAATAGATTGGCTTTTAGCAGTAACCGATCAGATTGTTGTACTTGTCCCTACTAAACAAGCACTTAACAATGGAACCGTTATGGAGGTAATATTCTTTAACAGTTCAGTAATTATCTCAAGGGGACTACAATCACATTCTATGCCAATTCCATGAACTTTGCCCTTCCCCCTTACCATCCACTAACTAGATAAGAAACACTTCTGATAATGCAGGTCCCAAAAAAGATTTGTCAACTTTAACATGACTTGCCTCTTCTTCCAGAAGTGTGAATCTATGATCTTACTTAGCAGCTTTTAACTCTTGAAGAAAACTAATCTTATATGCGTTCTCCTCTCAGGTAATGCGGAATCAACAAAGGCATGATCTTCACATGGGCATCCCGGCCTTGCGGAAGATTGATGCCATGCTCGTTGTAAGTGAGACTAGATCCTAAACTAAGCTAATACTTGAAATGCTTATGCATGTATTTAGATTATTCCATATAGCTCTAGGATACAAATAAAACAGATGGGGATGCCATATGCTAGTTTCCGGGATACTGGTATGTGTGTATTTAGCAAGTTGCATTTCAAGTTGCCAAAAGGTAGGAACCTTGTGGTACAAAAGAAACACGGAATCTATCCTCCATTAACATGCAAAATAAGTAAACTGGAAGTAAGACCGTATTTATGTTGCATTTTATTAGTATATAGTTATTTGATACTATTTATTTGTCAAAGTCATACAATTTTTCTTTATAAGTTTTATTACTTTTATCCACTATCTATTGTTACCCATTTTGGATAAAGAAAAATTTAACAGTATGAACAAAAAGAAATTTAATAAATATGAATATGAAAATATCTTCATTCGGACTCTACCCTACTCATTGATAATCTTAGTAATATGATCTTTAGGAACAAAAAAGAACTGATTTCAAATAGATGTGTATTAAATAGTTGTACAAAATGTATGAAATAAAAAATAAAAATCGTCGAAGTTGGATAATTTCATATGATACAGTAACGATTCATTTTTAGAACACCTGAAGGTCCTAACAACACTGCATTTAAGGACCCTACTCTGGTAACCCTGTAGAACTGATTTCAAATAGATGTGTATTAAATAGTTGTACAAAATGTATGAAATAACAAATAAAATTCGTTGAAGTTGGATAATTTCATATGATACAGTAACGATTCATTTTTAGAACACCTGAAGGTCCTGAACAACACTGCATATAAGGACCCTACTCTGGTAACCCTGTTTTATTTGCAAAGTTGTTACCTGTTTGGTTTAATCCATCATTGGTCATTAATACAAACAAATTTGTACAGAAAATAAATTTACTTCACTGCAGTTGTACTTGAAATCAAGGAAAATCTATAGATGTAAACCTTGACTTTTTATCTGTTCTCCTTTTTTAAACTAAAATAATAATACTTCAAATTATTACATTTTTTTCTTTTTATCAAACAGCAATATCTGGAAACTTTCAAGGATACCCAAGAGTTTTGGTACGTCTCTAAAGATTCAAATGAGACAAAGGGTGCACAGGATGACAAGTGGTGGCTGCCAACTGTAATAGTGCAACCAGGAGGCTTGGCAGAAGATGCAAGAAGACATCTTGATTCAATAAGAAAGGAAACAAACCAAATTCTCAAGCTTGCCTTGGCCATAAATGCTAATGTTCTCACAGAGATGCAGATACCTGATGCCTACATAGAGAATCTTCCAAAGGTCTATTACCATTTATAGTCCTTATACTTTTTCAAGAGATAAGTCATATTAGATACGCATTGGGTCTAGGATCAAATTAACAAGTAATTTACAAAAAGTCTTTGATGGCCTTTTGTAAATTACTACAAGATTTAACAGAGATGATTTTTCTAAAACTGGGGTAGTAGGGGGAATCTTGACTGCTTTATATTTCAGGAGATAAGTTTGGGAACCAAATATTCCAGGTATTGATGCAGTCGTAGGTGATTCTTTAAACTTTGTAATATCTGATTTTATTTTCTAAAATGAAAACTGTAGGCATTGTTACCATTCGATCGAAAAAAATAAAAAATAATAGGCATTCAAGGATATGGTAGAATGGCTTTCAAAAATTTCAAAGCATATTAAAGGGGTATGTTTTGGGAGGTTAACAGTGTTGTTCTTTAAAAAACAATATCCAGAAAGTAGGAAAGTAGGAACGTCTGACAGACAATTTCTAATTGCACCAGGAAGTTTGTTTTTACTTGGATAACTTTAGTTATTTTTATTTAATGATGTAGAATGGAAGGGAAAGCCTTGGAGATTTTCTTTACAAGAGTATAACCGACGATTTTTTCAACCCGATTGATTTTATCGGATCGATGGACTTGTCGAGCGAGCACAAGATACGTGACCTAAAGGACAGGATAGAGGCCTCAGTTGTTATTTGGAAGAGAAAGATGCATAACAAGGATACCAAGTCATCATGGGGAGTATCATCTGGTGTCAGCCTAGAGAAGAGAGAGCAGTTCGAAGAGAGGGCAGAAACCATACTGCAAATATTAAAGCATAGATTCCCTGGCGCCGCTCAGTCATCACTCGACACAAGCAAGATCGAGCATAACAAGGTAACAGAAAGAAAATGTTTTTTATTCCTGATGAATTATTTACTGGTAACACTTCCGATAAAGAGCTGCATTTTGTCTAGGATGTTGGATTTGCTGTTTTGGAGAGCTACTCCAGAGTTTTGGAGAGCTTGGCTTCCACTGTACTGTCCCGGATAGAAGATGTGATCCATGCCGATGACTTGGCCCGGAACTCCTCTTCAGTAGACAATAAGAAACCACCGTCTTCACACGATTCTGAGCCAGAGGTGGCGAAGATGACCAGGAAAGAATCATTGCCACTGACGTCGACTCTCTATGACGTTTTGGATTGGAACGGGGAGCAAGATCCCGAGACAAGGAAACCTGATTCAGGTAACTTAGGGGATGCATTGAACCCTGTTGAGCAAATGCTGAAGAAGCCAGTCGAAAACAATGTACCAAAGAAGTTTTCATACCTTGAGAGCTTGGGAGGACTGAGAAGCCCGACAATTTCACGACATTAGAGTTAGTGAATTAATGGGAGAGAGATTTAGTTGGTTACTAGAGGGCCTCCTGAGTCATGGGAGTAGAGATTTAGTTTCTTGTCCTTTCGTAATTCAACTGTATAGGATAAAAATATCCACCCAAATTTGCTTTAACACACGTGATATGAGGCATTTCACATTACTAGGTTGCTGGTTGCATAAGCACAAGCCGAGGAATTGGGAGGCTTGTCTGCAACATATATATCGAACTATCCCCACTTGATTATTTCTTATCCAACACTCTGTAATGACTAATGAGGACATATAGTTGATATTTACTCTGACATCATAATATGTAAGATAATCATGTATAAAAGTTACTATTGTAATATTTGATTTTCTTTACTTTTACCTAGTTCTAATGCATGATTCTGTAACAAAAAGGTCGGTTAGCATGAAAATATACAAATTGAATTGTTTCACGAGTAAGACTACTATGCACCAAAGAACACGGAAGGCTCACGTGCTCTTAACCAAGAAGTATATAATCTTTTTCAAATTTTGATTTATCATCATCAATAAATTATTTATATCAAAAGCTTCTGGGAAATTAAAATTATTTTTGAGCTTCCTAATTATTTTTAAAATATTTTTTTAAAAACAACCCTATTTAATATTAAAAATGACTCTTAAGGTCTGTTTTTTAAAATATTTTAAAAATAGCTAAAAAGCTCAAAAATCACGAAATTTGATTCTCTAGAAGATTTTAATATGAAAATTTTATTAAGCATGACAAATCCAAATCCGAATTTGATTAAGCATATTTTTTAATTAAGAACACCAGAAGCCTCAGTGCTCCCAGAAACACGATAGTCTTACTTTTGTTTCAAATATATATATTTTATTAGTGACACCACTAACGCTAAAATTATAAATTAAAGCTCAGGAAGTCGCTTGAAGAAAAAGTGAATCACTTAGAACTGAATGTGTGATATAAAAAGACCTTAATAATTAAGAAAATAGATCATAATACTTAAAAAATAGACTAATATGATTAATACATTATGCACAAAACATCCTATGCATTTTTTATTTTCCGCGAGTATTTTTTAATTTTCTGATTTTCTTTTGAGTTTTGTACTGCACGAACCTCGAATGAATCAAAAGGCCTGCAATATTTATGAAACATTAGCTTGATTAAAGTTGTTACAATGTTAAATAGTTTAGGGGTGCTACTAGGGCCGCCTCCTCGTAAAAAAGAGCAAAATCCTAAAAGAGAGAAAGAAGAAGAAAATTCTAGGCGGAGAAGGATGTGTTGTCGGTCTCCCTCTCTTTCCTTACCCTTCCCTTCACCCCCTCCTTGCCTGGTGCTGTCGAATAGAGAGTCATTGTCGGAAAGAACGAGAGGAGGGAAACTGTTCAACAGATTTTCATAGTGGCTGCCTCTCGTTCCCACTATACTTCGCCTTCTCTTAAAGATCCATGCCGTGAAGGAAAAGAGAAAAATCGCACAGTGAGTTCTCTCAGCAGTCGCCTCTCCTTCCGACTTGATCTCTCCTTAGCGGTAAGCAACGACGACGGTACCGAACTCCAACTTGTCGTGGAGGCGATCGTGAGGAGAAACATCGAAATTCTAACCCTAGCTGGAGGAGATCTGCCAAACGCAGTTTCAACGCATGTGACAGTGGCCATTCAATGGTTCAACAGCTGCTTCTCAAATAATTCAGCGGAGATATGTGGCGGTGCGAGTTTTTTACAAGCGCAAACGAACGGAATACTTCGGCCGAGAGAGCCGGAGAACCGAGGTATGTCGATATTCACCCACATGAATATGAAACTGACCGCAGTTACGTTGTAATTGATTAATACATATTGATGTGAAGGATTGTGAGGTGTATTCAAAATAGTATATGTTTTTGGTAGTCTGATGATAATTGAGAAGCATTCATGATCGTCTTCTCAAAATTAAGAATATTTTGTTATGTTGTAACTTTTTTTAGTTTTTTTTTCTACGTTTTATTTCTATTTTCTCTCATTTTCCCACTATAATTCAAAATATTACATTTACGTGATCGTCTTAAAATGAAATTTGTGAAACTTGAACTTCAAAAAAGAAAGAGTATGCAACATTAGCATGCTACTTACAAATATAAATTATTGTAATTATTTTCTCGACTCATTTTACACTGTTGATTGCACTATTCAAACATTTTAACTAAAATATTCAATATGACCACAATGCAATGAGACGCTAATGAGTAAAAGCTCGCATCATTACTTTGCTTCGTTATGAGTAATGATCATTTCGAAAACATTTAATTTTCTACAATTTGATTAATTGTTATGACATTACATCAACCTGATTATGATTGTATTTGTAGTTCTATTAAAATTTTGAATTATTAATAATTATGAATTTAATGTTTCATAAATTGTACGTTGTTATGAATATAAGTTGGAGATAATATTGAATGTATTATTGAAGATATTATTAGATTCATGATGTGAAGATGATTAACAATGTAATAAAGGTAGTTAGGAGATTAGAAATAAGTATTAGAGGTGTTTAGTTTGATTAGTTTTCAAATCTAAAAATAGACTCTTACATTTGTAATAAAAAAAAACAAGATTTACAACTCGTGCCTATTCCAGAACTCATGAACCTATTTCTATTATATTTTAGCTAATAAAACAAAAGGCTATTCCAAAAATAAAACTTTCTAATGTTCTACAGTTATACCATTTTCAATTTCGAAATAAACCCCTCTATTTTACTATATTCCTCTATAATCTGCATATTCCCATATCTAAACCTCTACTCCTTTCTTCTAACATCAGAAACAATAGAAGACTCGCAATCAGATCGCCTTGCACGAGTTGGAACCACCTGCCACCACATCGAGACTCGAGAGGTCAATCCCCTTTCAAGCCTGCTGCATCGACAACGAG
>CAXKVX010003765.1:0-22806 GCA_964058865.1 Eleocharis quinqueflora
ATTGCCTTTCTTTCGTCTCGTATAGCATTTTTGTTCTTGAGAATTGAGATGGTAACTTGAGAATTGATTAGTGATCATTTCTCAATAAAGTAACAATAAAATAATATAAAATTGCCCGAATAATTAGGATCAAAATGTACACATAACATATAGCAGAATTTTGTAAAACAGAAACGGCATCTGAGAAATTGAATTAATTTAATAGTTGGCCAATTAATTAAATAATTATTTTAACTGATGAGTCGGAAGTTTCTACTTTGTAATGAAATATTTACAATGTGCTCCACCTCACACATATTTATTATAATTTTTTATTTTTAATAATTTAGCCTAACGGGTACATAAATCCTTTAGCTGATGGAAAAAAATCTTATATATTTTCATATCCGATATGTAACTATTTTTTTATCTGTATACATCATATCGAACAAGCAAGTTAAAAGAATAAAAAAATCGTTGACAACCCTAGTGGCACATCAAGATCACTTTTTTCCTTCTAAAAAGCAACAAGCACGGAATACTGCGCTTCATTGTCTTCAATTTCAAATACAAACAATCGATTCAAATCGTTGAACTTGATCTTCATATTAAAAAAATTTAGATTTTATATTTTTTAAAAGAATATATATATTTATTAGAGAGGTGCTACGTGCACCGGGCTGCCATTTTTAGCGGTGAAAAATAAATCATATCATATGGTTTAGAAATTGTTAGATTAGACAACTTTTCATCCCTTTAATAGTAGTAAAAAATTCTAAAAAAATATAAAATCCGTTCTTTAAGAAAATTATAATATGAAGATTAAATGTATGGACTTGATTTTCAAAAACATAGAATGTAGTAAATTTTTAGTTATTTTTGTAGTAAAATGCGCTTTAAATGTAATTTTAGTAGTTTTGTGCATAAGCTTGATATCGATCTCAGTGTCTAGATTTAATTGTGTTTAGACTTAACTAGACCTTTGAATTCACCACGTCTGCAAGGACAAGCAGTATTAAAAATTTGAATCATTAGAGGAATTTTTGATGGCTCATATCACATAAAAACGAATAAGAAAAAGAACATTAAAAATGTGAATCCGAGTACAATTATAATTTTAACGTATAAGAGTAAAATACGAGAAATATTAATTTCAAACGAGTAGAATACGAAAACACCTACACTCGATATGTACGATACCCAATGACACAAGATGTGCCACAAATTCTTACGAAAAAATTTATGCTAGAGTCACCCCTACCATGTATGCATGGTTACATAGTTCCATGGTAGGGCTAGCCAATGAGAAGCCCCCATTTGAATAACTTTGCCTGTAGATCAATTATATTAATTAGATCTTAAATTTGATATTCGCTCAATCTAATTAGAATATATAATATATGCATAAAATTGACAAAATATTTTTATATTATTTTATATACATAAATTATATGAATATTTCATGAAAAAATATATGAGTTATATACATGTGATATGAAAATAATTATATAAATTATATATGTGTGAGTTATATGAACTATATACGCGTGATATAAAAAACATATACATAATATGATTTATATATGATGTGAAAATATATAATATGATTTATATAAATGTTCCACAATGTTAAATCTAATGTGATATCAAAAATACATACAATATGAAATATTTTATATGTAGACAGTATGAAAATATACAAATAATATTATTTATACTATATGATGTATCTATAAATATATATATATAATATGAAATATTTTATACATAATATGAAAATATATACATCTTGATATTCATACATTTAATGAGTGACTTTTGATATTCATATAATTAATAAAAAGAGCATAATAATGCATTAAATATAATAATAAAGATATACAATTAATACGAATAGAACAATATGACAGATAATATATAATAATTATGTTGTCAATTTCAAAAACTCATAAAATCACTCTCTACACAAAATACACAAAATAATTCGCCACATTAATCTCTAAAAAAAATCAATGACCAAGATTTAGATATTTTAAATCCAAAAGCCAATAATAACTTCAGCCGTATCCAACCGGACATGCACAAGTTATTTTACTATTTTAGATTACGAATGACAAATAACTCTTTCCTATTATTTCTCATTAAATGCGAGTTTATATAGAAGAAATTCTAATTGATAATGAATATCTTTACAACTTAGATATCGTTTCTAAATTATTGATCGGAAACAAACATATATCACAAATGTTTAACATCTAAAAATTAAATTGTTTCGAAATATTTTTAATTATATCTTTATTTTTATTTCAAGAGGCACACGTACACGTGAGTAATATTTACAAGTTAAGCATTCTATTTTTTATTTGAATTTTTTTTTTCTTAAAAGAACAAATGAGCAAAAAATTAAAGTAATTTCAAAAGCACAATCGATTAAATTTTGATTAATTAGTGCAGCAAAAAATACTTAAATAAAAAAAACATTTCTTGCATATTATATAAACAACACAAAGCAAAAAAAAACTTAAACTAATTTATAAACAACACTATTCCAAATTTTCAACATTATAAACAACACAATGCAAAATTTTCAACATTCACTGAACAGTGGTGATTTGATCTCAAAGTAATTGTGTAGCAATTTAACACAAAGAGGAAATCCGAAGTAAAATAATCTCATAAAATAGAGTAGAATGATGGTAGCAATTATGCTCTACAAGCTAAAAACCTTACGTACCAATCTGAAGAGTTGTATGCTCAACTATGCTCACACGAGAAGAATCACAAAGAAACAAAATATTCAACCTCTACCAAGACATTGGCCTTACCCGCACAATCTTCATATAATACCACCTACAAATTCAATTCAAGTGAAGACATTTATCAAAACCTCTATCAAGTATTTTTCAAAGATAATGATCTTCTCACCAAGCTTATCAAAGGAGATATACGCTTTGAGAGAAAAGTAAATGAGGAGAAATTAGCTCAAGACAAGAATGTAGTGTGCCTAAATTGTAACAAAGAAGACCATAATATTCAAAATTGCTATGTCATCTTTCCTCCAAAGAAGAAACACAAGAAGAACATCTCAAAAGAACTAACAAAAAAACAATGCAAGTTACTTGGTTAAGTGAGTCCGAAGAAAGCGAAGATAAAGAAGAAGAAGAAGAAATTAACCTCGAGGAGGTGAAGTAGAGAGTAAACTAGTCCTTATTGCGAAGAAGCAAAGAACTTGTATGGAGATAGCTCTTGAAGTCATTAAAGAGCAAGGTATGAAGAATTCGGAGAAAATTTGCATTATAAAGATATTGGCCCAAGATAAAGACGATGCATATGTCAAAGAGCAAGAAGAAACCTCAAGGATATTTGAGATGCCATCATGCATCCGAAGAATAGACACCTCAAAGTTGATTGAGAAGCTCTTGAGTCCTCCAAAGGTTGATGCTTCGAAAAAGATAGAGAAGCATTTGACTCTTCCAAAGATGGATATTCCAAAAAGGATTGAGAAGTCCTTGACACTTTCAAAGATGAATATTTCAAAAAGAATTGAGAAGCCTTTGAGTCGTGCAAAAGAAGATGCATGTGCAAAAGAGAAGATAGCTCAAGTGAAGGCAAAGACTATAAGTGCTCAAGTTATGGAGGCCCCTAGTCGAGCTAAAACAATAAAATTTGATATCTTTAAATTTTATTATGATTCTTGTGATGAGTTTTGTGATTTGAATAAAGATCAAGAGTCTTTTAATGTGACTAAGCTTAAGGAGTTATTGATGAGTTCAAAAAGTCCATGGATGTTAAAGGTGCTAGGATTAATGATCTTAAGTAAAAAAATGAATTGTTAGAAACTAGGGTTAAAAACTTTGAGATAAAAATCAATTTAAATATAGAAAATGAATTAAAAGAAGCACATCTTTGGGCTTCAAAATTTGTTAAGTTTGTTAAGGCATCAAACAATAACACTAAAATTGATTATGACAATATGTATATTGGTCAAGATCCTCATGACAAAACCAGACTTGGATTTGTGAATGAAAAACCATCTAAAATAAAAAAGAACCTAAGCCAAATGACAAACATGTTCAAGATAAAAATCATGCATATATGTATAATAAGAGATACACTAAGAAAATCAAGTTCACTAAGTATAATTCTAAAAAGATGATAAATAAATCTAGAGTTAAAAATGATTATAGAATTACCAACTATCATAGAGTTCAACCATCAAAGCTTTATGTTAGATATAGATATGATAGATTTCATGTGCTAAAAGATGACAAGAAACTTAGTAATAATTTTCAAAAAAAAAAAATATAATGGTGCTTTTCAACCAAGATACAACTCTAGGAATGTGCAAAATGATTACAAAAATTTTGTAGAAATTATCAAAGAAAGAGATATAATGATGTTTACCAATGAAACTATCATCCTAGAAGTGAAGTAAACAATTATAATGATGAATTTAGATCACGGATGGGTTATTGGAGACCTAAGAAAAAAATTGACTATGATCATAGCAACATTAACTCCAAGACTATTTTGTTCATCTTGTTTGAAATTTGGACATCAAGAATATTTTTGCCGTCTTAGGAATGGAAAGAATATAGTTACATTTGATGTTCCTAGCACAAGTGGGGCTAAATATATTGTGTAGAGAGTCACAAGACTCCCTCAATTTGATTTTCTTTTTTAGTATTATGTTGAGGGGGGTCATGTAGAAAAATGTATGATTCAATATCCATTTGATTGAATCATATATTTTGTGAAACTTGTTTGATATTTTTATTCAAATTACAACTCAGTATGAGCATATGCATGATTACAAAAAATATCTTGACAAAACAATTGAGCCTTAATAATATCAAAGAGCAAATTGGGAGCATATCAGCAAATTAATTCACAAATTAAATTGAAAAATGATGGTTGCATTATGAAAACTCATTATAACGGGTTGTAAATGTGTTATAAAGGCTTGGAACCCATTATAAAGGGTCTGCATTTCGAAATACTAGTTGTGGAGCTTTAAAAAACTGCTTACGTTATAGAGGAAAGAGATAGACCCATTACAACGGCTGAGAACTCGTTGTAGCGGATTAGAACCTGGTATAACAGATCTCTGTAAAGGAGGGTTTTGAGTTGGTTATTTAAACCCTTCTCCAAGTGATTCTATTCTTACACAAACATAAATTAGATCTTTGAAGTTCTCTTTGATCAAAACTCTAGTCTCCAAATTTCTCAAGAGCTTGAGCAATTCTCTGAAGATCAACCTACTTTCATCTAAGAACTGATCAAGATCATCATGTTTCTAGGAAGTTTTCTTTTAGTGCTCACTTCTCTCATGACACCACCAAAACTATCATTTGTGAGTAGTAAAAAGAGAAAGGATGTTGAATAACAAATGGAGAAAGACATAAATGAAGGGGCTATGTCTCAAAGGGATAGCATACCTTCTCTCATATACCAATTCGATATCGGTATCGATATTAGTTCCAACTCAGGTACAAATCCTACACCTCCACAATCAAACCTGGGATAAAACCTTCTTCTCAATCGGTCAGTTCCTTCCACAATCGAATTTTGTACCAATCAGCCTCATAATTCTCTATCCTTCGTGGCACTTTCAAGACTAGACATGTTTCGGATACATTCAAATTTGTGATAAAGGGGACAATCAAATGAGAGAATGAGAGTATAACCAATTAGTCCAAGAAATTGGTCTTTGGGCTTGAAGACCTCTATTGAATTAGACGAACGGTTTGCCCTAAGTCTTGTACGGATATTATATGTCAATATGAAGCCAACCAAACAACCATTCGGGAGTATCACTTATCGATGGTCAAGAGATACCGATCAATGTCCAAACCCTAGCCAAAGTCTTTGATATAATGGAGAATGGAGAAGAAGTGGATGTGTACTATGTGTAGGATTTCATGATGCGAATCGGGTAAAAATTAAAAAAAAATTTATCCGATAACATCTAGGATCGTTTCATTATTGCTAATTTTACTTCATTTGTTTGCATCACTAATCACAATCATATATGTTCCTACAAGAGAGATTATGATACCATACCTATGGTCTTTAACGTAGCTCTATTCCTCTTTGGTTCACCTTGAATCCGAAACAAGAACGGCGTCGAGTTCGTGCTAGCGTCCTCTTCGTCCGCTCCTAGCTTTATCGCCCGTTACATAATCGATTGCTTAATCGATAAATATTTAGCAAATCTTTAGAGGAAGAGAAAAACTTAGTTGAAGTTGTAACTCCATAATATCTGGCTAAGTATGATATTTATAGGCTCTAAACATCATATCAAGACTCTTCAAATTCCTTTAGAAATTAAGGCATTAATGAAATTTAAATCGACACATTAACTGTTGACCTTTCAGCACTAAAACTGTCATAACTTTCTCTGGAGAACTCCAAACGACCTCAAATCTTTACCATTGGATTCTACACTTCAAGGGCTTCAATTTGCATAGGTCATTTGTCCAGATTGGTTATCGTTTGACCTTTCAAATTCCTGTTTAAAGGAGCCTTAAAATCTGACCCGAATTTGAGGCCAAAATTATGAATCTCTTCTCTATCTCTTTATTTGTTAAATAAATTATATTGGGCTTTGGGCTTTGGGCTTTAAATAAATTTATATCTCATAATAATATTCTCATATTATTATAATAATGAAACTTTATATTATACTCATAATATACACTTTTCAATAAATTTATTTTCCCGCTAGGAAGTCACATCACGTGACATAATATTTTAATAATTTCAATATGTACATTTATTTCATGCAATATGAAATCTCGTACATAAAAAAATATATTAAAATATTTATTCTTATTTCTCATTCAGTTGGTGTGACCTATGTTTGAGGATCTATGTTATGTTGGCAATGGGATAAATTATTTTATTCCATAAACTGTAAGCGGTATTCTAGCTATACATTACAGTTACCCAAATAACACAGATGTTTAGTAAATCTTTACAAAACACAATCCTTCTAATAATGTTATCATTAACATTACTTGTGTATATTCCTTGCCTTATGATATTATAATTATTATACAAAGTAGGATTGTGTCATCTTTGTATTATAATTGTTTCTTGGTCTCCATTAAGTAAATTATAAAATTATAACTGCACTTCAGTTATATTGGATCCATTTATAATTCTACTTTACCAAGGGGCCCACAAAATATCATTTCTCATTATTAATGAGTGGCAATGATGCTCTTGACATATACATTTTTCCCGCACAAGTTATATATAAAGGACTATTACTTTTATCACTACTTGTTGTAAGTAGCTTTTAATAATAATCACGTTATACATCCCTCATGTGAAAAAGATACATGTCTCAATCTTAGAATCAAAGACACGATAAAAACATTAATGACACAAACACAATTCATATAATGCTTTTATCTATTAGGTCTGTTTAATATATGAAACATTTCATATATTCGTGTTATTAAATGATAATCTTTTATCAACGTTTGCAGAACTACAACGTAATTTTAATCAACACGACAGTCTTATATGGCATATTTGTATTCCTGCTAATATCCAAGACATGTAAACATTTTAGAGTTGTATATTCATTATATTTAGAGTTCTGCGGTTCAAGACCAAGTGCATCTTCTTGAACACATCTAAATATGAATATAGAACTCATGGAACAAGATGTGAATAACATCCAATTCATAAATATAACATAAAAGTAATCAACAAAAGATAACTTTTAGAACACAAATCTAACACTATGACCCCAACATGAGGAGTCACCGAATTTAAAAGGTGGTTAGCTGCAAAAGGACACTCACAAAGATCATTTTGATTCCAAACTACCCGCCTTTCATAAATTGTTGTTTCTTCTCATCAACAACATTCTAGTTTCCGAAAAAGATCTCAAAACTAACATAGAACATACAAATGGATAACTATTGAGGCATCTCATTGCCAAATATAAGATTGTGGATATACCTTTCATCATTCTTAACCACATGAGTGTCACCCTAACTAATAAACAAATGAGCATATTATATCCTCACATTTTGATTGATATACTGCGGCACAAGAACATCGTCATCCGAAATAACCCAAGGGAACCAAATACAACCATCTACCTATTTGGCAAACCTCATCACATTTCTTGGCAAGAAGGGATGGGTGAAGAAAAACTTGACTTGAAAACTAAAACCCAAGCCAATGAATGATTGGATTAGAAGAGAAGGAGCCAAAACTAACCAATATACTGATCTAAATGCTTCACAAGTCATGAAAGAGGAACCCGCTCCAAGCATACCTTTTGCCAATACCTCTTCATTTATTCCTCCTCCAATGCAATTCAATAGTCAAGGATTCCAACATCCTTATGAGTATTCACATTATGTCTCTTCGACGTTTGATCATATGCCTCTGCATTCATTGCCAAATGTTGAGGAAGGCATGTAATATGTCTCTCAACAATTATACCACTTGTTCATGTATGAGAAGCACAACACGACAAGGGTACATGAGAGACTCGATGTGCAAAATGAGTTCAACTCCATGGTTTGGACTAATTAGAACCAACAATTCGACACTTGGAATGATTGTTCCAAGTCGGTCAGACCCGAAGCTCAAGCACTCGTGGGAGAAGAACATGAGGAGGCCACTCAAGTCTATCCGGGCGATAATAATGATAATGAGAGTAGTGATGATTAAATAAATTTGTTTAGAGTAGAAATTTTAATTTTCTATGCTCTTATGAAACTTAAAATATTTAATTTCATATTTGTATTCATGCTTTGTATGCATTTGACTTAGTTATTTGAGATGTTTTCTTGCATATCTTATTCTCATATCTTTTGATCTTGCTTCTCATTTTATGTTCTTTAATTGTAAAATTTATATCATTAAGAGAGAGCTTGTTTATCTTGACTTGAAATTGAAATATATGCAAATATTTAGGGGGGTCGATTTTGAATTGAGCAATTTGCCAAACTTTACAAAAAAGGGGAGAAATGTGGTGTTGTGCATATGATTTAATATGCACACACATAGGATTTGTCAAAAGTGAAAGTTTGTTAGAATAAACTCTTCTTTGGTTTGACAATTTGCAAAATAAATCAGTACTAACCTTGCACAATTGAGTTTTGGTGAGTTGCTGGCTTATATAGGTAAAAATTGATGTTGCAAAGGCTTAATTATGCATGTACAAGTCAAGATGATCAAATAGACATCAAGAGCAAGCAAAACAGACTCAAGCAGAGTCTTGAGTTACCATAACGCAAGGGAACCCGTCATAACGGGTTACCAACCCATCACAATGGGTTGAAGAGGAGAAGAGCTAGATAACAGGGTAAAAGAGGACTTTGGGAGAGCCTTGTGTTACAGTAATGCATGCCTATCCCGTCACAACGGGTTGCCAACCCGTCACAATGGGTTCCTATCCAGGAGAACCAAGAAGTCACCCAAAGATGCTGTGAAGGGCAAAAAGGGAAAGGTGCCAATCCATTACAATGGATTTTGTAACGGGTTGAGTATTTATGTAATGCAATCCTCCCTGTTCAAGATTTCAAGACTCCAAGATGTGCCAGTCTATATATACTTGGGGGATACGAATCATAAGCATCAAGAAAGCCCTCCTCAAGTTTACAAGCACTCAATTGAGCATCAGAAAGAGCACAAGAGTCTTCTCCTTCGGTATTAACACCATGAAAGTGTGTTAGGAAAGCTAATTCTCTAATTATCAATCCGAGAGAATACTTTGTTGATTGTTTTAGTTTGGTGAACTACGTTGTGTTGTCAAGTAGTTTATCCTTGTCTTTGATTATGTTGTCAATAAGACGATTAGGACTTTATAGAACAGTATAGCCCCTTACAAAGAATTTGGAGCCTAAGATAGGTTCTTTTGTTGTTTGGAACCCAAGATAGGTTCTACAATTATAAAAACACTCTAGTGGAATCGGTCCCAGAAGTTATTTTGGATCTGACAGTCCCGTGAATGTAGGCCTAGTTTGTTTATAGGACGAACCATGTTATATAGTGTGTTCTCTTGCTCTTTTGCTCTTTATTCTCTCTTTTGTTATCTTTGCATATTATTGTTTGAGTTGTTTTATTGCTTTTAGTACTTGATTATGATATTAGCTAGGTGATTAAGATCTAAAAGTTTGAATTGAAATTGATATAACGCTTCTGCAATCGTATTTTATCTTAGGATTTGTAATTAACAAAATATAGATCAAATTATGAATGAAAACTACTTATACAAACAATGGAGATATAGTACAAAGTATTTGAAGATAATGAAGTTATAGCATGAAGTTGAAGAACCGAAATTGAAGCACCAAGCTCCTTTTCAAAAGATGTGCCACAAAGTTGAAGAATTTAAGTTAAAGCGCCAAATTACTTTTTCGAGGATGTGGCATGAAATTGAAGAACAGAAGTTGAAGCAGTAAGCTTCTTTTCCAAAGCTGCTCTTACTAAAGATATTAAAATACCATCAAAGCAAAGAGACTTTGGAGATGAGACCTTATCAGAGATACGAAGATATCATCGAAGTACGAAGACATATGAGACCTAACACATGAAGATACGATTGGAGCACGAAAACTTTGGCGATGAACACATTATCGAAGATAAATACGATTGGAGCATGAAATCTTTGGCGATGAAGATATTATCATAGATACGAAGATATGATTGGAGCACAAAGACATTCAACATGAAGACCTCCTCGAAGATATGCAGATATAATTGAAGCATGACAGCATGAGAGGTGAAGATCTTAGCGAAGACTTGAAGACATAATTAAAGAAAAAGGCACTAAAGATGAAGTTGCAAATGAAGCACGAAGGTATTGATGAGATCTTACCAAAGATATAAATACATCATCGAAGCATGAAGACGTTTGGAGATGAAGTCGTAATTAATACCATCAAATCTCAAAAACATTGCTAATGAAGACCTTCTCGAAGATATGAAGACACAATTGAAGCACAAAAACATTGGCGATAAATATATCATCGAAGCACGAAGATGTTCAGAGATGAGTCGTAATTAATAACATCATCACAAAAATATTATTAATGAAGACATTCTCGAAGATATGAATACATAATTGAAGCAAACAAATATTGGCGATAAATATATCATCGAAGTTCGAAGACATTATAGGTGAAAATCTTACCAAAGATATGCAAATATTGTTTTTGTGCAACATTTCACGCCTCTTTTTGTATTTGACAACTCTTAGATGTGCAAATGTGTAAAGCTCTTTATCTAATTTGATGTTCTCTTTTGTTTAGTGTTGTTCAAGTTGCCAAGTTGAAACTATCTCGGTGCAACATTTGTATCTGTTGAGAATATAAAATAAATAGAGACTAAATTGTAAAAAAGTGAAATGTTGTAATGGTAAAAAAAATAAATGTTGTAACGGTAAAAAATATATAGCCGTTAAACATCGGTATATGGCTTGATATAAAAAGCCCCTTAGTTGTAACAGAAATATATACTCAATACCAGAAAATATAAGATACAAAACCATTTTCTTAATCCTTCTCAATTTCTAACATGGTATCAGAGCATACCAGTTGATCGAAAAACTTCCGCAATCTAAGCAAGCAAAGTAATGGCAATAGAGAAAGGAGGATACACTCAACCGTAATCGAGGCCTCTTTCTCAAACATTGCTGCTGCTCAAACTAAAGAGAGGAGTACCCTTTCATGGGCACAAGTTGTGTCCAGATCCGTCTGTGACAATAAAAAAGGTGTAACAAGCACCAAGAAAATCGAGTTTCAATATGAGCCAAAGAAATGCTCGCAACAGAAATTGGGTGAACAAAGAGATGAAATCGAGCAACGATACATCGATCGGAGCTCTGAACATCTCCAAATCCCACTGTCAAGATCTTCTTCCCTCAATCTGTCGAGTGAGAATCAATCAGACAAAGTATACCAAGGCAACAAAAAAGAAAGACAGCCAAAAACGAACTCCGTAGAGAATGGGGAAATTACCAAGAAATGCAGAAATTGCAAAAAGGAGGGGCATGAGAAGGACCGGTGTTGGTTTCTTCACCCTCAGCTCAAACCGAAATGGTGGAAGGAACATGGTGATCGGGACGGGCGAAGGGGGGAGAAGAAGCAATCTGAGTCTTTGATTCGATCGAATGGAAATAAAGTGGAAATGAGAAGCGGCGCTTCTTTGAGCTCTGACGACATTGATCGAATTAGAAGACACCTAGCGTATCTCACCTCCTTCAGTGGTAAAGGTTCAGAAAAATCTTTCTTTTCAAATGGGTTTGATGGACTTGGTAAAACCCCTTAGCCCACAATACTTTGCTTAAACCCAAAAAATAGAAACAGTAAGGGTGACGTTGGGTTTGCCTCTAAAAAGAATCAATTTTCTACTATTAAATTAAACCTACCTAATGATTTAAGGGAACCTCATAATGATAACCAACCTTGTATCAATAAATATTTCTATCAAATGTCCTCCGAAGACCAAATAATTAGGACAAATTCATGTAAATGTACAAATTTAGGCCTCAAAATGGTGAACTTTACGAACAAATATGACAATGATAAGTGGATACCTGATTCAGGTGCAACCGATCATATGACCGGTAACAAAAATTTATTAGAAAAATACCAATCAATCAACGACAATCAATTTGTTACCGTAGCTAATGGTGAGAAAATAAAAATTAAGGGAATTGGTGAAATTGAATTATTTTCAAGGAAAATCAAGAATGTTTTGCACGTAGAAAATTGTTCTTGCAATCTTTTGGCTATAGGAAAAATTACAACTGAATTGAATTGTAAAGTTATTTTTTCATCTAAAAATGTGTGTTTTCAAGAATTGTTTACCAACCAAATTGTTGGTGAAGGTTCTTTTGAAAATGGTCTTTACGTTTTTAATTGTCAAAAAATGAATTTTCATATTAAAAAATATGACTTAAGTAATTTATGGCATAGAAGAATTGGGCATCCATCTAATAATGTTCTTCAAAAATTATTTCCAACTCTAAATTATGAATCAAATTCATGTGATGCATGCATTTTTGCTAAACAAACGAGATTACCATTCCCCTCATCAACAACACAATCAAAAGAACCATTTGAACTTGTTCATTCCGATGTTTGGGGACCGGCACCCTTAACTTCATATAATGGATTTAATTATGTTGTCTTATTTATAGGTGATTTTTCAAAAACTACTTGCATGTATTTGTTAAAATCAAAATCCGAAGTTTTTTTAAAATTTCAAGAATTTTGCAACGAAGTTGAAAATCAATATAACACAAAAATTAAGATTTTTAGATCCGATAATGGTACGGAATATATTAACAATAATTTAATCGAATTTCTAAAACAAAAAGGAACCATTCATCAAACCACATGTGCTTATACTCCTCAACAAAACGGAATTTCCGAAAGAAAAAATAGACACATATTAGAAGTAGCTAGATCTCTTTTATTTAATAATAACGTTCCAAAATGATTTTGGTCGGAAGCGATTCTTACCGCTACATACTTAATAAATATACTACCTAGCTCAATTCTTAATTATCAAAGTCCCTTGGAAATTTTGTACAAAAGAAAATTGATTATAGATCACTTAAGAGTGTTTGGGTGCACTTGTTTTGTTCACATAAAAAAAATGATAAATTGGATAAAATCGCGATAAAAGCAATCTTTCTTGGATATTCTTCAACAAAGAAAGGTTATAAATGTTATGACCCTATTAATCACAACTTTTATGTTTCTAGAGATGTAACATTTCGAGAAAATGAACCTTTTTTTAAAGAGTCCGGTTCTAACAATGGTGACACCAATAAAGCGGACCATACTTTTTCTATGATTCCTATTGTACAAGAATTAAATATATCAAGAAGAGTTGAAGAAAGAGAATCAAATGAGAATGTGCAAGAGGAAGATGAAGAAGATACAAGTGAGGGGGAGCATGAAAACACGTTCCAAACCTCTCTTGAAACTGAAGAAGAAGGACAGGAGGAAGAAAGTAGCGGCGTTGGAGGAGAAGTCTCATTGAGAAGATCAACTCGTCCATCAAAGCCGTCTACAAGGTTACGAGATTTTGTAACCTACAAGGTTCAATATCCCATTCAAAATTGTGTTTCATACGATAAAATAAGTAATAACCATCGCACTTTTTTAAGTGCAATATCCAAAAATGAAGAACCAAAAACTTTTATTGAGGTAATAAAAGATTCTAAGTGGTGCAAAGCCATGAAAGAAGAGTGATGTGCCTTAGAAAAAAATGATACTTGGACAATTGTTCAATTGCCCCATGGTAAGAAAATCGTTGGTTGCAAATGGGTTTATAAAATAAAATACAATAGTGATGGTACCATTGAACGATACAAGGCAAGATTAGTTGCCAAAGGATATACACAAACATATGGTATTGATTATCAAGAGACTTTTTCTCCCATAGCAAAAATGAACACCATAAGAATCTTGTTGTCCATAGCCATAAACAACGGTTGGAACTTATATCAAATGGACATAAAAAATACATTTCTTCAAGGAACACTTGAGGAAGAGGTATATATGACATTGCCACCGGGCCATATTATGGAAAACAATGCTAACCTTGTTTGTAGGTTAAAAAAATCAATTTATGGATTAAAACAATCTCCAAGGACATGGTATGACAAACTCTCTCATTTTTTAATAAATTACGGTTTTAAGGTAAGACAATCCGATACATTTTTATTTTCAAAACACGAGGGCAATGATACTACCATAGTATTAGTATATGTGGATGACATAATTGTTACCGGAAACAATCAAAACAAAATTTGTGAAATAAAAAAATCCCTAAAAGAAAATTTTGAAATAAAAGATCTTGATAGATTAAAATATTTTTTAGGAATTGAAATAGCTCACTCTACCAAAGGTCTATTTATTTCACAAAGAAAATACACTTTAGACTTGTTAAAAGAAACGGGAAAATTAGGAACCAAACCCGTTTCTACCCCAATTGATAGCAATTGTAAACTAAATTCGGAGGACTTGTAGGCAATATCAAAGACTTGTAGGCAAGTTGATTTACCTAACGGCAACAAGACCCGACATATCGTATGCCGTAGGTCAAGTAAGCAAATTCATGCATGCACCAAGAAAATCACATCTTGATGCAATTGATAGAATCTTAAGATACTTAAAGAAATCACCCGGAAAGGGTATATAGATGAAAAACAATAAGTCTAACATAATATGTGGCTATTCCGATGCAGATTGGGCTGGAAGCTTTGATAGAAAATCAACGACCGGCTATTGAACATTTGTAGGCGGAAACATAGTCACATGGAAAAGCAAGAAGCAAAATGTCGTGGCACGATCAAGCGCAGAAGCGAAATATCGAGCCATGACATCCACGGCTAGCGAACTAACATGGATCAAACAATTGCTCGAAGAATTGAACTTTCCGGTCAAAGATCCAATGAAGATGTTTTGTGACAACAATGCGGCACGACACATTGCGTCAAATGCCGTATTTCATAAAAGAACGAAGCATATTGAAGTTGATTGTCATTTTGTACGAGAAAAAGTACAAGCAAAGAAAATTGAAACTCCTTATGTGAAGAGTCAAGACCAATTGGCTGACATCTTCACTAAAGAACTCATTCCGAAGCAATTTGAAGACATCACTATCAAGCTAGAATTAACCGATATCTATAATTCTAGCTTGAGGGGGAGTGTTGAGAATATAAAATAAATAGAGACTAAATTGTAAAAAAGTAAAATGTTGTAACGGTAAAAAAAATAAATGTTGTAACGGTAAAAAATATATAGCCGTTAAACATCGGTATAGGGCTTGATATAAAAAGCTCCTTAGTTGTAACAGAAATATATACTCAATACCAGAAAATATAAGATACAAAACCATTATCTTAATCCTTCTCAA
Source organism: Eleocharis quinqueflora (assembly GCA_964058865.1). Classification (NCBI taxonomy): domain Eukaryota; kingdom Viridiplantae; phylum Streptophyta; class Magnoliopsida; order Poales; family Cyperaceae; genus Eleocharis; species Eleocharis quinqueflora. The sequence goes on from CAXKVX010003765.1 coordinate 15,889, forward strand.
TTTCTAACATTGGTTAGCATTGGTTATCAAAGACACTTCACGTTTCTTGTATCCAATGACTCTTCGATGAGCAATTGCGCGTAACTCCTCTATCCGAGCTGATGATGCCTTTTTTTGTTCGATGTTGCCCTATTTTTTCATAAAAAGATTTGTTGTTTTCAAAGTAGCTCATCTGGCAATTTTTTAATGGTCGCTTGAAGAGTCGTACTGTAGGCCAACTTCTACACGACTATTGCTTTGGAGATTAGGCTATCGAAATGTTATTGTTAAGCATTATTTGTTGGTCGCACGAATCTCTGGATTTATAAGAACAAAATGGAAGCCTCTTGCCCAAAATTGTTGCCAAAGACAATCCGAACATATAGAAAATATGCTTTTTCAGATTGAACAAAGATATGGACGAAGAGTGAAGATACCACCGAAGAGCAAAGATGCCACCGAGAAATAAAGATATTTGCAAAGAGTGGAGACATCACCGAAGAGGGATGATACCATCGAAGACCGAAGGCATCATCGAAGAGCGAAGATGCCATCACAGAATGAGGATGCCGCCAAGGAACAAAGATATTAGCGGAGAGTGAAGATATCACCGAAGTGTGAAGATGCAATCGAAGAGCAAAGATACATCAGGGAGCGAAGATACCATCGAAGAGTGAAAATGCCATCACAGAATGAAGATACCACCAAGGAGCGAAGATATCATCAAGAAGCGATGATACCATCGAGGAGCGAAAATAATCCACGAAGAATGAAGGTACCATCGAGGAGGAGAGAAGATATCAGTGAAGAGTGAAGTTGTCTCGGATAAAACATTCACTACAATCGAAAGAAATTGAGCCGAAGGTTGTAGAGATGATAGCCGAAGGAATCTCGAGCTTACATAAAATTCGACCTTTCAGGAAGTTAATTATTTTGGCCGAAGTTGCAGACATGAATAAATTATTATTTTGGCCATAATTATAACCGCGAATCAAACATTCTTTTTAATATAACTCCCTCGAGAATTTCAAACTAAGCGGAGAGGCGATAGATGCATACGACTTCCGTAATTCTTGTGACAAACGTCACCGGGTGAGAAAATTCGAAACTAGAGAATTCAATTTCAATACTTGGGCTTTGCATTTCTAAAATAATGACCAATTTGTTTAATTTTGTCTAAATCTCTTCCGACTGTCAATTTAAATGGCAGATCAACGTTTCTATTCTTCTCTCCTGGTGGAGTCCGCAGCCATCAGAGGTACAAAATGTTTACGGAACTTGTCTAACTGCCTTTCAGAATTGTAAAAACACAAATTCTCAAATCTCGATCGTTTAGTGAGCTTGGTGATGTATTGCAACTAACAATTAATAATATAAATGTTGCAACTAAGCAGGGTCCACTGAATTCTCTCTATATTCCATCCTAACATTATGTGGCATATATAGATATTTAATTTATAGGCCGAATTAAGGCATCATTAATTCAGACTTGACAACTAATGAATCAGTAATTGTTGAGAAGATGAATTGATCATGTGTAACCGATTAAACTTGCCAGTAACTCATAGCCTCACCAAGGCATCAACAAAATAAATGTGTTTTTTCTTTCAGTTACGTAATTAATCATATAAATTAAGGGAGCTGATATATCGATCTCGTAATCGATAACTCCATCGATCATAACAGGATGAATCCAGTTGGATTCAGTTTGCATGTTGTTTTATTATTGTGCATATTGTTTTTTTTTTTTGTATTATGCATGTTGTTTTTGTTATTATGCATATAATTGACTAGACGCTCGACTGAAAACGGAGTTCGATACGCTCATCATGCGGACTGAATGAATCCAGTTGCATTCATTTTGAAAGTTGTTCTAATTATTATGCATTTTATTTAGGTTATTATGCATATTCTGTTTGTTATTTTGCATGTAATTAACATGCAAAATAATACGAATAACATGCATAATTACACATTTACCTAATATAATTAACATGTATAATAAAAAACTGAATATAAAAACTGTCAAATGTATAATGATACAAATAACATTCATAATACAATTAACTTGCATAATAATATAATTAAAATGCAACAATCAAATTAAGTTCTTATGCACATTATTATATTGTTATGTATGTTATTAGATGCACAATAACCAAAACAACATGCATAATAACCAAAATAATATGCATAATAAGTAGAATAATTTTTCGTCGAAACTCAACAGGACGCGTTCAGTGCGTATCGGCAGATCTGAATATGATGGAATCGATGCGCGGATCGGCAGAACATTTTTCATAATTTAATTGGACTAGATGTATAGTTCATACCGTACATCACTCTTTACATAGCCTTTATTTCAATAAAGTACCGACATAACACGAAGAGTTGGGCCCTCCTTACTAGAGGTGGCAATTGGGCGGGTCGAGCGGATTTGGGTCGAGTCGAGTCGGGTCGGATTGTTTGACTTTTGGTGAAAGTCGGGTCTCTAGTCCGATTGGGTGATTCGGGTCGGGTCTCGGGTCATCGAGTGTCGATAATTTTCAGGTCACGAGTCGGGTCGGGCGAGATCGGCTCGGGCCACGGGTCGTCCACTACCGACAACTTTTGGTCACGGGTCAAGTCGGGCCTCGAGTCTACTAGTGCCGACAAGTTTCAGGTCACGGGTCGGGTCGGGCGAGATAGGGTCGAGTCTCGGGTCGATGAGTGACGACAACTTTCCGGTCACGGGTCGGGTCGGGCCTCGGGTCGACAAGTGACGACAATTTTCATGTGTTGGGTCAGGTCGGACGAGATCGGGTCGGGCCTCTAGTCGACGAGTGTCGACAACTTTCAGGTCTAGAGTCGGGTCGGGCCTCAGGTCGACGAGTGTCGACACCCATGGGGTCACAGGTCGGATTGGGCGACATCAGGTCGACAACATTTAATACAAGAATTTTAGCCAAAGTGACATCATATATTAATTTAGTTTTTTCTATTATTTTCTTCATCCAAATGAATTTAGAAGCTGATGAATCAGTATCATTAATTAGAATTTCTTAATTTCTTATCCAGTTTCTTATTATAAAGTATAAACTATAAACACATTTTTATATTTTTTTTTATTATACTAAATCTCATGATTAAATTTATGATTTTAGTTTCATAATAAATTTCTAAAACATATCGAGTGAGTTAATAAATTTTCATAAGAAAAATATTATATAATATAATAATATATAATACTTTCATGTGTTGATAAATTTCTATCGGATAATAAAACAATTGTAATTTTACTTCCCTCCAAAAATAATTATCTCTACTTAATAGTTAATTCCCTCCTAAACAATTATAATTTTACATTCCAAGAAGATTTTAATATAGAGTTGCGGGCCATCTCGAGTCGAGTCGGGTCGGGTTTCGGATTTTCGAGTCCACATGTGTCGCTTCATATCAGGTTACGAGTCATCTCAGGTCGGGTCGGGTCGGATTTCGGGTCCACATGTGTCGCTTCGGATCGGGTCACGGGTTGAAGTAGGTCGGGTCGGGTCGGGCATCGGGCCCACGGGTGTCGCTTCTGATCGGGTCACGGGTCGAAGCAGGTCGGGTCGGGTCGGGTCTTGGGTCCATAGGTGTCGCATCAGATCAGGTTGCAGGTCGTGTCAGGTCGAGTCGGGTCTCGAGTCTCTATGTGTCGATTCAGATCGGGTTACGGGTCATCTCAGGTCGAGTCGGGTCGAGTTACAGGTCAACCTTTGTCGCGTAAGATCGAGTTACGAGTCGTGTCAGGTCGGATCGTGTCGGGTCGGATCGGGTCGAGTTCAGGTTAGTTTGACTTCCTAACAAATCGAATCAGGTCGGGCTTGGATCAAATCGGATCGGACGGGTTTCTCAAGTCGGATCGAATTCTGCCATCTCTACTCCTTACTCCTTAGTAAGCTTCTCTTTCATTTTGATGTAGTGGACATTTAATCCGTTTGTTTCCCACAACAAGAGATTCTACTTTTATACTTTGGAGGTGTGTTCTTGCATTCTTAGTAAGCTTCATTGATGTATATTGATTTTGAAATTATTATTATTATTATTATATATATATATATATATATATATATGCTTATTTATTATGTTGCGCATTATTATTTTTAAGCAAATTTTATTTATGGAATCAAATGAATTTTATTAACCATTTGTTAGAAAGAATATCACTACTATAATTAATGGGGATCAAATAATAATTATAACAGTTATTCTGATTGCATTAATTTAGTTTGGTGCTTCTAACTGAACAAGATTTATGTTAACAAAATTATATTGGCCAATTTGAAACATGTGCTTCATTATAATGTATAAGTTTAGGTCAAGTGGGAGAATGTTATAATATTTAATTATAATATTTATTGTATAATTAAATATTGACTGTATGGACTATGTAGTTAGTATGAGCCAAGTTTATTCAAGATTTAACTAATATTTTGATCTAGAAACAACATAAAAAATTAACGAGATTATGAGTTTTGAGTCACAACTAGTTATAGGCTCGGGCTCCGTGTAAAAAAGTTAAATTCTATATTTTTATATTACGACAGTAAAATTTATATTGTATCTGAATTAGAGCACCAATAAAAAAATACTGTAGTCAATCTTTCGTGTCAGGAACAGTGAAAACAGTGGGCACTGTAGCGGTGAACAGTGGTTTCATTTCCGGCGAAATAAAAAATAAAAAACAGTGACTGTACTGTAGCAATGAACGGTGAAAACACTGTTCATTCGCACTGTGAAAATGAACAGTGCGCGTATGTTGCGTCATGAGTGTATTAGATTAGATGAAGTAATTAAACAAATTTTGTAATCTATGAAATCCATGCCCAATCAATGTTTCATGACTCAAAAACTAAATATTCACTAAGGTTATCAATTGATTGTGGCCTTTAAGATGACGAATTTTCAGACTCTGTCGTAGGACTCGTAGCTCAATCTCTCTTTTCCTTACATCACGCCATAATTTATTTCCGTTTTTATAACTGAAAAAAATACCATGGGCAGGAACTTTTCATTCTATATTAATTTCACGATGTCAAATTTAATTGAAATGTTTGTTGTCATAAATTAATATTTATTTCTATATCTATATATATATGAGCATGACTAAAATAATATGCATAGTACATAACGTACTATGGGGTCATTTGTATTTAATTTGATCATTAAATTGATATTTAAGTTGCTCAATAAATTCTTCATATCAAAGTCTTGTAGGAAATAAAATTTCGTGATGTTTTTAGCTTTCTTGCTATTTTTTAAATATTTTTTTAAAAACAGCTCAAAAATGACACTTTTGTAGTATTAAATCTGGACTGTTTTTAAAAAATATTTAAAAAATAGCAAGAAAGCTCTAAAAATCACGAAATTTGTTTTCCTACAATATTTTCATATGAAGAATTTATTGAGCAACTTAAATCTCAATTTATTGACCTATATCTATATGCATAGTACGTTATGTGGTGTACTATGCATATTATTTTAGCCATGCTATATATATATATATATATATATATATATTAAATAAAAGGATTTTTTTTTTATTCAAATAAAAGGATGTCTATAGCAGATATGTTTCCCAATATCTCAAAATCAGCATATCCTGGTCCACGGTCCACGGATTTGCTCCTGGAGTCCCGGTTAAGACGACAAAAGGTTGATTCAAGCCAGAACACTTGCACGAAAACCAAATCCATAGTTCTATGTGGGGACAATTTCTTATACATTGCTTGGACCAAAATCGCAGGAACAGGCGAACAGCCTTATCCACATGGGTCCCACTTCATAGCCAGACGGTCGGATCTGTGTGACCTCTAATTGACCTTTATTTCTTATACCCAAACCTTTGTGTATAACTGTATACCATGATATTTTTAAACTGAGAACTGGGGACATGTTTACTGGAAGATAACTGAGTGCAGAGGATCCTTACACAAAGACCTACATTTTGAATGTATACAGTAAACCAGCATTTAATCCTTTCAACTGTAAAGCGATTCATGCCGTCATGCGTCACAGATATGTTGAAGACCGGGATCATGGTTGGCCCACTGTCAGTGGTAGATTATGGTATTTTACAAATGCAACGGGCTCATCTAAAAAGTTAAGGGCAATTTTAATTCTGGTCTTGTATAAATGCGGGTCTCTTTCCGCGTGCCTTCCGAGAGGAAAAAACAGGCGCAGAGAGGAAAAAGGGGGACGGGTTCGATTTCTCTCGAGGTATTCCAATTTTCTTTTTTAAATTAGTTTAAGCTGGAAACTTTGTTACCTGTTTGATTTAATTATATATTGGATTGTTGTGTCAGCTCATAATATATTGTCGAACTTTTGGGTGGAAAATATATTCACATTTTAGCTTATCAATCGTATGTGAGAAATTTGGTGATTCTAGGGTTCCTCTCTTGTCTTCGGTATCCGTACTATTAGGTATTTTTCCGATTTAACAAAGGGAATAATGTCTCCGATTTGGCATGGTTCTCTTCTCTTGATCTCAAGTTAAATTTGCTTTAATATACCTATGGATTTGCATAATTTCTCCTTTTTTCTCTTGCTAGTGTAAAATTTGTGGTTCAATAATTTGAAATTGAACTAGAAATCCGTGTGTAGTTGGGGCGCTTGTTGCATTTTGAGATTCAATTTCAGAAAGTATACTCGAGAGTTTTCTGATTATCTAGGCTGTGTAATGGTTACATTTAGATTTAATAGTCCCAGTTGGGATCACACATAACTGGTTTTTTCTTTGGTATTAGGTGCTGTCTCAATAAATTAAATTACAAGCAAATTGCAACACAAGACCTGTTTACCAAATTAATCATTGAAGCCTCTAACTGGTATTTTCTAATTAAAACATAAATTGATTTTTCTTTTGTTGTTTTCCAGGAATTGAGATTATCAGCCTTGACTGATAATCTCACCTTT
>CAXKVX010003766.1:0-19792 GCA_964058865.1 Eleocharis quinqueflora
GATCTAATTAAACAAGTTATTAAACAATTAAACAAGTTTTCAACATAACAAGTCTCAAAATAGCACAAACATAAAAACATACATCAAACATGCATCGATCTAAATAATATCAACCCCCCTACCCCGACGACCCCGACCGCGGCCACGTGTATCATAAGCGGAATGGGTATAAGCACTAGGCGCTCGAGCTGTCCTAGTAGTGCGTCGTAAAGGAATGATGTCATCGTCTTCATCATCAGGATTGTGTGCTTGGCTCGAAGGGCCAAACAAGTACTCGGATGCACGGTCCACCGCGTCCTCTACAATACGCTCATCATTTGGTTCCGATTGGGCGGCTCCGGATCCTTGGCCAGGTTCCCATACTCCGCCCTGTGATAGATGTGAGTAAGGAGGGTGAAAGAGTGGTGCCTCGGGCATCTGACTCGCTTGCTCGCCACCCACCAACTGACTCAACCAGTCATGCTCCAACATCAGATTGCGGAAGACGACTCCTTGGTCGACGTCTTCGATGTTTCCGTGACAAGTTCGAAGAACCTTTCTCACGAAAGTCTTGAAGACATTGTTGGCGCTTTGTGCAATCACACCAATCGCTTCCCTAGCGAGTGTTAAGTTGCAAAGCACCTGATTAAACAATTTAGTTAGTACTTTATGTTTTTTAAAGTTTAAATTGAAGGAAAAAGGCAATGAATTTACCGTTCGTTGCACAACTTCGCCTTGCATGTTGAAGGTTCGCTCAACTCCACGCCCTTGATGTGCAATCGGGTTCAAGGCATTTCTTGCGGTTGTACCTCTCCAGTAGACGGTGCGCATGCCTTCCCGGTTGAACCATGCCAATTAATGGTCCCAAGGGCCGTTCATGAAACCGTTCCCCAAATCAATTGTATTGGCCAATCGATTCCCCCAAGTCTGAATATACCCCTCGTGATAAATCTCCCAATCACGCCCCTCAGATTTTTTGTTGTGGCATACCTTATGAAGGCACTTGCAATCAGGAGGTGGCAATGGAGGCGGCACTTGGACTTGGAAAGATAATTGCCACGCGACTCTAGCAGGATCGTGCCACTCGACAATTCAGAAAAATATAATTGGCCCTCGATAATGAAAAAGACTCATATGATCTTGATCATTACATATCGGGGGCAACACAGCCACCACATCTTCATCGTAGGGCCACCATTCTGGACCATTCTCATCGAGATGCTCGAGTCGCCACCTATATAATTTTCAATAATGTTAGAATATATACTTATTACGAAAATTGGAGATGGTTAAAATAGTAATAAAGTACCTGTAGAGTGTGATACTCCTATGCTGCTCATCGTCGTAGTTGTGCGTCGGGCCCATCCATCTCACCCCGTATGGCATGTCACCGGCCAAATCCTTCGCTCTCGGATGCCCAATCAAGAGCCTCGTCCACACCCACATCTGCAGTAACATGAAAGGACCCCCAATTTGTTTGTTCCTCCTGTCTGATGCATTGCATAAAGCACGATACAAACGTGCTAGCACCGCCGAGCCCCAACTATACCTCGATGGATCATGGATGTTCCTTAAGAACTGAATGAACATCGTTTGTATGTAACCGGACTGGTCCGGAAACATAACAGTAGATAAGAGGTCCAACATGTATGCTCGTGCATACATGTCGATCTCCTCGGGTGGGGCATTAGGAGGTAATCTTGCCTTCAAGTGCCGTCTATCACCGGGGCCTTCTCTTTGTGGTTGCCAAGGTTCACGCAACCAATCTTGTCGCATGTGGAAATGACCCGGCGGCCTCCTAAAGGTTTGCCACTCAACTCGCCCAAACAACTCCATGACGTCCTCCTCCCAATCTTGATCCACATCGCCTGTCACAGGTAGCCCGTCCAATGGTAAACCCCATAACATCAACACATCTTCCATTGTGATCGACATCTCACCCGTTGGAAAATGGAAGGAATGTGTTTCCGGTCTCCATCTCTCAGCAACCGCAGTTATTAGGTCATGGTCTACCTTGATGGTGCCCAATCGAGCGAGATGGTTGAGATTGAATCGCTCGAGAATTGGGGCAATTCGGTCGTCGTACGTGAACGACATAGACCCGGCCTTTGTCTCCATGACGAACGTTGGCTACATTTCATAAAAATGTGTTATTTCTTAAATGAAATTAGAATTACACAATTGAAAAAAATAACAAGATGACTATATTTACCTCGTCATAAGCACGGTTGGATGCATGCGTTGGATTCAGAGATCGTAGAAGAGACCCAACGTACGAAATCTCACGTGGAGGCGACAAATCGCCTTCACCACGACCCCCCGCTCCGGCATGTATGGCCCACAGTTCGTTAATACACTGCAAACTGCCTTGAATTCAGCCAAAAAAATCGAATAACTTAGGGGCGCGACTATGGCCCTCTGTGCAATTATTAGGGTGCCTCTGGCCCTATCTGTTGAAATTCTTTGCTGCTTGGCTCTCTATGAAAATTTTCCTTCTCCGTCATCTTCCATTGTCTCCAATTTGATCAAGGCATCATCTCCAGTTCAGCAATGCTCTTATTCCGATATAGTGAAGTGTCCAAAATATTCTAAATCAAATGGAGATAAGGTTGAAGATATTAAAAGAAATACTTTTTCCAACCCTCCGTCTCTCCGTCTCCAATCAAAACTAAAAAACGTTAGTTCAGAAAGAGAAAAAGGGAAAAATGTTTGCTATAGATGTGGAGATTTAGGGCACAGAGCGGATTCATGTCATAACTTTGTTGTGTGCTTTGCTTGTGGAAAACTAGGGCATAGATCAAACCAGTGTAGGACAATCACCATGCTTCCTCCAGCAATCTCTTTCCCAAAACCTTTAGAAGCTTTAGAGGATGCGAACAGACACCCCCCAATCTCTCTTCCTCAAATCTCGCTAACAATCTATTGAGAGAAACTATCAAAAACAGTTTAGTGCTTTCAGATTCAGAATCTAAGGGTGTTCTCTTCATTCAATCCCATCTTCAAAAGCTCTTCCCTATTCAAGGGTGGATCTGGCAACTTAGGGCTATTCCAGGTAATAGATTTCTCTTAGAAGCATCATCGAGTGAATGGAAAATTTTTGCCCTTTCTCAAGGAGAGGTGTGGTTAGGAGATATAGGTTTTAAGATTGAAGCTTTCAATGATCTAAAACATGATGTTAGATCAATAGTTCCTGTCCCAATCTGGGTTAATGTCACAAGTCTTCCATATTGTCTTTGGAAAGATTTAGAATTTAAGAGAATTGCAGCAGAACTAGGAGGTTATTTGATTAGTGTAGATTCTAGGTCTTTAGATCATACAGACTTCACATTTTTGCGTATTAGAGTAGCTTTTCCCAACAAAGATATTATTCCCAAAGGTAGATATATGTCTTTCTTTGATGAAAAGTTTGGAACTTGTTTTTATTTTCTCAATTTGAGATTGATTCTCAAATTAAAGCAAGTTTTGGATCTGATGACCGATGGAGACTCTCCAAGCCATACTGAAACAAAAAACAGAATCTTCATCCTCCTCAAAACTCATATTCTCCTAAATTCCACTCTCTACCTCTTACCAATCCCTCAGGCAACTCTCAAAACCCTTTTTCTCAAAATCAAACTCATAAATCTTCTTCTTCCCTGCCAATTTCAAATGAAGTCAAATGGGATGAATAAGAAGAAAATAAGAAAAGAAAAGGTAAACAAGTAGTGATAGTTGAGGGTAATAGGGAGAATAATGATTTAGAAATAGATGAAATAGTGGTGGAAATAGGAGATCCAGTAGAAAACCCTGGTTCAGCTATAGTTATAGGAGGTTCTAACACTAGAACCATCAATTTGGATGCTTCAGTTGATTCAAATTCAGGCAAACAGAAAGAACAGCAACATGCTAAAAGATCTAGCCTCAGGCAAAAGATTAAAAGCATAAACAAGGACAGAGGTCAGACAGGCTCTCCTTCAGGTATAAGTACTAGTCTCTTATTAAATAATTTTCCTTTTGCAGAATTCACAGATTCAGAAGTAATTAAATTGTTTGAAACATGTGGAATCTCTTTAGGAGCTACTGAGGAAATTAGAATCAGAGTAGTGCAATATTTTAGGACTTTAATTCATGACAGATTCATTAGGGTGTTAGATTTGGTTAATAACAGTACTTCTCAAGATACTCTCAGAAATTCTGAACTTAAAGACATTAGTTCTGAGATCTTAATGGTATTAGATGATGGGAATTAATGGTAAACATTTTCATATGAAATTGTAGAGGCCTAAATAAAGGGCAAAAAAGGAAATTATTAGCAGACTTGTTAGTACAAAATTCTATAGATATAGTGGGTATTCAAGAGACAAAAATTGAGAAGTTTAATGATATATGCTTAAAAGCAATTAGTAATTCAATATCAAACTGGATTGAATTACCATCTAAAGGTAATTCAGGAGGTATTCTAATAGGAATAAATGACAATATATTTAAAATTGTGCAAACATGGGTGTTATCTTATTCTATTACTATCCACATTGAAAATAAAAATGATGGTTTTAAATGGTTATTTACAGTAGTATATGGTCCAGTGCTCTCAAACAAAAAACAGGATTTTATAGATGAATTAGGGAAGATAAACTCATTTAATATAGACCCTTGGTTAATAGGAGGTGATTTTAACATGATTAGATCTAGGGCTGAGAAAATAGGAAAAAGTTTCAATATATCAGTTAGTAATAAGTTCATCTCCTTAATCAACAACTTGCAACTCCTAGAATTACCTTTGAGTGATAAGAAATTTACATGGACCAAATCAATTGACTCTGATAATTTTGCTCTTTTAGACAGATTTTTATGTTCTAATTCATGGAATGCTCACTATCCTAATAATATAGTTATTTCTTTACCTAGAACTCAGTCAGACCATAATCCTATTATTCTTAAAACAGATATTACTTTTACAAAACCTATCTCAAAAGTTATTAGATTTGAAAAAAGCTGGCTGTTACAAGAAGGTTTTCAAAAACATATGGAAAATTGGTGGTCTGATATAACTTTATTTATTAGTGAAGAATGTGGATTACAATGGAAAAAAATTATATTATATTAGGAAAAAACTTAGAGGTTAGAATAATAACATTAGGGCTGAAAAATTTAAACAAAAAAACAAATATCTCCAAGACATTGAATACTTAGAGAATCTTCAGGAAAAACAAAACTTAAGCATAGAAGAAAATGATTTACTTAGGAAAAGTCATAACGGTTTAAATACAATTTATCAAGAGGAAGAAATATATTGGCAACAAAGAGCTAGACTTAAATGATACTTAGAAGGAGATAATAATACAAAGTTTTTTCACACAGTAGCCTCTCAGAGAAGAAAGAAAAACTACATATTTTCCCTTGAGATAGATGGTTCAATAGAAACTGATCCTTTAATTTTGAAGAATCATGTAGTGTCATTTTATAGGGATCTAATGGGTACAGAAAGGAAAAGGTTAGTTAGGTTAAATGATTCTTTTTGGAATAATTCTTACAAGATTACTAATGATCAGAGAGTAGAATTAACTAGACCTTTCACTGTGCAAGAAATCAAAGACTGTGTTTTTTCATGTAACCCTAACAAGGCTCCTGGTCCAGATGGTTTCTCCTTTCTTTTTTATCAACACTTTTGGGACTTGATTCAGCATGACATATTTATATTAGTTAATGCTTATAATATTTTAGATTTAAGTAAATTAAATTTAGCATCCATTTGTATGTTGCCTAAAAAATCTGATGCAATAAATATAACAAACTTTAGGCCAATTAGCTTAGTTAAATGTAGTGCTAAAATAATATCAAAATTATTAGCATTAAGACTAGCCCCATTAATGGATCATCTTATAGCTCATAGTCAAACAGCTTATGTTAAAAATAGGAATATTATGGACAATGTAGTTATTGCACATGAAGTTCTCCACTCTGTTAAAAATTCCAAGGTTAAAGGTATTTTATTTAAAATAGATTTTGAGAAAGCATTTGATAGAATTAATTGGGATCATTTAGAAGAGATAATGCTAGGAAAAAAGGGATTTGGTCCTATTTGGACCAGCTGGATTATGAACTTATTAAATAGTGGTAGAACCTGTATAAATTTCAATGGTAACCTTAGTGAATATTTCTCATGTAAAAGAGTGGTAAGGCAAGGGGATCCCATTTCCCCTTTGCTATTTAATTTAGCAACATATACCCTTCATACTATGTTAGTTAATGCACAAGCAAAGGGTTTGTTAAAAGGTTTGGGTAATTATGGTGAACATGGATCCATTTTAAATCTTCACTTTGTTGATGATACACTTCTGTTCTTGGAAGAAAGGATGAATATATCTCAATCTTTAAGTGGATATTGATTGTTTTTGAAGACTTATCAGGATTAAAAATTAATTTTTCAAAGTGTGAATTTTTTCCTTTGAATATGACAGATTAGGAATGCAAGCATTTAGCTGATAGCCTTAATTGTAATATAGGACATTTTCCTATCAAATATCTAGGGGTCCCGATTAGTCTAAATAGACTGCAGTTGGCAGATTGGAATTTTTTAATAGAGAAAGTTGAAAAGAAACTTCAAACATGGAAAAGTTCTATTCTCTCAATAGGAGGTAGAGTAGTATTGATCAATTCGGTTCTTTCATCTGTTCCATTATATTGGATATCAGTATATAGAATTCCAGTTACTATAAGACTTAGATTTGATCAATTAAGGAAAAGATTCCTTTGGTTTGGGGGTCACTCAGTCAAAAAAAGGGGTATTATGGTAGTGGCCTGGGATATGGTATGTCAAGATAAACAAAATGGAGGACTAGATATTTTAGATTTAGAAATTATGAATAGAAGTCTATTAGCAAAATGGTATTATAAGTTACAAGATCCTATATTTTCAAGTATGTGGAAAAATATCATCATTTTTAAATATATAATTAGAAGACCACAGAAAATTTCTTTCTTTTGGGCAGGTATTAAGACAAATGAAGACTTACTAATAATTAGTATTAATAAAACTTTAGGAAATGGCCAAAATACATTATTTTGGACAAATAGGTGGTATGAGGAGACAGCCTTAGCCATTACTTTCCCTTATCTTTTTTCCATATCTTTAGACAAAAAGATTTCAGTTTATAATGTATGTTATACAAATAACAAAATTTTAAGATTTTCTAGACAAATTATAGGTATCTATCAGAATGAATGGGTAGGTTTAGGAAAAATTATTAATAGCTTACACTTGACTGATGATAAAGATGGTATAAAATGGAGATGGACAAATAATGGGGTGTTTTCAGTAAATTCCTTCTATCATTGGTTAAATTTTAGAGGGGTATTTTGTAAAGATTACGATACCATTTGGGCTTCAAATTTACCTTTGAAAATTAAAATATTTTTATGGTTAGTTAAAAAAAAAGAAGAGTGTTAACTAGGGTCAATTTAGCAAAAAAGGGAATTAAAGTGGAATTATCTTGTGTTTTCTGTAATGAACCAGAATCTGTAGACCATTTATTTGTTAACTGCTTTTTTATTAGAAGCATATGGCAATGGATAGCTAGTCACAACAATTTTATTTTTTGTGGAAATTCTATAGAAGATCTGTGGTTTATGGATGGTATGATTTAATTGAAAGATTGCAAATTAACTGAATTAGTTAGAGGAGCTGTATTATGGAATATTTGGAACTGTAGAAATAAAATCATTTTTCAAAATGATGATGTTCCAAAAATCTCAACTATAGGATATAAGATTATCAGTATAACTAGGTTTTGGTGTCAGTTTTTTAAGGGAATTATTTCCTTAAACTTTCACTAATCTTGCCACATGACGTGGCAGATCTTCGCATGTGCAGGATTTAGGGGATATTTCGAAAGAGGAGGCAGATCAAACTTTGCAATTCTCTCACCTGGAGAAGAGAATGACGATGGTGATGAGGACGAACATTTATTGGATTAGATTTTACTGTTTTGTTGATTTTGAGTGAATATGAACAATTGTTCTATGTTTTTCATTTCAGTTTGGTGATTGGATCAGTATTTCTATGTTCTGCAGGTATATCAGTGAATGATGTTAGTTGATGTTTAGGGGTTAGCGAGTTTTATATTGTAGGATCTGATGATACATCGTAGTTTTAACTAGTTAAATCCAGCTATTTGGATTTAATTAGAGACCTTATAATTTCAATGAAAATGGTGGTACAACCACTTTTTTCAAAAAAAAAAAGAGAAATATTGCAATTTTTACGAACTAAAAACACAATTCTTTTTTAATGAAAATATTATATAATTTGACCCATCGCTAACTCATAAAAATATAATTTATATTGTTTTTGCACTTCATACTCGATTTTTTTGTAATTTTTTGTGAGAAAAGAAAGAGACTAATATCATTAAATTCAATATATATTTTCTATCAAAAAAATTATAAATAACAAATTAACAGTACATATCAGACCCAAGAGGTAGATTTTAGAAAAATATTTACACTGATTTCTCAAATATCTAAATAAATACACTAACAAATCAATTTATATAAAAATTTGATTTATTTTCAAACGGCTGCCTTTTATAAAATAGTTTCAATTGAATAGAATATATAATTGATAAAAATCATCAATCTATACATTTATAGAGGAAAATTTGTTCAAAATGTACTCATATAATCACATTAGTTCATGCTAAAAGGTGATTTAATATTGTAAGCTTTGAACGCCTTCACATCATTTAATGAAATATCAAAATATTTTAGTATTTAAATTTCTTTGTTAAATAGAATCTACAAAGTTAAATAGAATCCGATACAATGCTCACTGTTCTGCAATTTTTCCATTCATTCAAAAGAATATTTAATTCGCTAATGTTTATATTTAACAACATATTTGTGAAATATCAAATTAGTTTAATATTTAAATTTCTTTGTTAATTTTTCTCAAAAAATAATTTTGTTAATATATATGCATTAATGCATAGCATGTCCAATCCCAACAAAACAAAAAGAAAAAAGAAAAAGAGGACTGCAATAGATTTGATGAGCCAATTTAAAAAATCAATAATTCCCATTAAAACATATTAATTGGATTTCATCTCTAACTTATCCAATTTGTTTGAATTTAAGACTTTACCATTGATGTTGTCGTTTTAATTTGTTGTTGGTATGCTTTAATGCCAAAGAAAGAAGTTAATTGTTCCAAAAAAGGTCATTAATTAGACTTTAATAGTTTTAACTTATTATTCGGATTAATAAGGAGAGCAAGTTAAATTTCTTAGTTAATCCATTAATCTAAATTTGAATTGTCAAACATACGGACAAAGTTATATTTGTGGAAAATAAACATAAAATTATTAATTTACAAAAAAAAAAAAAATTGTTCATAAAGAAGAAACAAAAACAAAGAGCTAATATTTCAACTAAAGTATGGAGTCATTAGTCTCATCGATTTTTCATAATCGTCTTTCTTGCATCACGACTGTGCATGTCACACGTGTTCGGGGCCGCTCGATCCATCTTGAAATTGCATTGTAGACTTGAAATCCGTAGTCGAACATTGAGTGGGTGCAGATTTAAAGATAAATTAGACAATACCATGTGGTAGTAGAATCGGATGTTTCATCCTCGCTTTGAGTTTAAACTGCTCTTTAATGAAATTTGTGGTTTTCATCTCAGCTTCAGCGTCTTGTCGTGAGGACTAGTTGCTCTACCACAGTATTGTACATATTTTGTGTTCTTATTGATTTTCTCAAATATCCTAATATATGAAAATATATTTATGGTTTCTATTTAATTATTATTTAACTTAGAAATATAAATATTATTCACTGGATATAATAACTTGATACATGAAATATTATTATGTTTCCAGAGCTTTTATATAGGGAAACCTACTAGGAGCATGATTCACATCATTTTAATTTATCACCTAAGATCAACAAACATGAATTTTACATGGCTACAAACTATTCACATGCAATAGTTCTAGATTCATTGAACAGAAATTGCGAGCGTTACAACTTCATTATCCTTTTTGTGTTGAAAATAGAAGATTAATTTGTAAAGTCGAGCTAGTCACACAATAACACAACACAATATCGAGGAAAGCAAGAGAGAGAAATAAAAGAACAATAGAAATTGTAGAAAATCAGACGGATGGTGAAAAACGACAAACTCCGGTGGCCTAATATTGTATATTAGTATATAGAGGGGAAAGAATTATAAGCTTAAAAAAAATATTTTGTGAAGAGAGAGTCTAGACTTCTTTATATAATCTAGAACAACTTGAGAGCAAAAACATCTAATTAATATTAATTAATGCAAATATCTATCCAAGATGTTTTCTCTATCAAACATTCTTAAATAAAAAAAAAAGTGACAGGCAAATAGTACATTACTTTGATTTGTGATCAAGTAACATATCACGTTGCTTAATAAACAATTGATAAATAAGTTGTCTTCACGTCCAACACCATCGGCAAGACCATTTTTTTGGTTTCGATATATGAGAAGATGATGATGCATTTGTGTTTGTAGAATTTAAATTTGCACCGTATCCGAGACGGTGCCATTTTGCCATTGGTTGGTATTTGACGTCTAATTATAATTGATCAGTTATTCAATTGTAATTTCCCAACTTGCCTTAATCTATATACTTTGATAGGGTAGTTCTGGTATAAATCCAAATTTATTGTACATATCATTTTATGGTACATCTTTAATTTTAACCATTGATTGCACCGGAATAAAATAGTTATTTGCACATAAGTTATATTTAGAATGAGCTGAGTAATTATTTTTTTGGTTGCTGCATAAAGTTAAGTGTAGTCTTATTAAGAAAAAAACTTAGGTACATCTAGATAGGTACTTTCTAGATACTCTACTCAATCAGTATCATTCGATTGAATTGAGATTTGCACCAAAATTCCAATCAAAGGGTACATATTGAGTGGAAGTATCTAGATAACACCTATCTAGGTGTACCTAAGTTTTTTCCGTAAGTTAATTATGCCAAGTGTAGTTTTATTGAGTTAATTTCTGAGAATGTTTTTAGAATTGTTAAATAATTATATAATGATATCTCATTAATATTAACCGTTATTAAACAACATGATATCTCAATAATTCTTATAGTTCATTTTGACATACAGGGAAAAAAATTAGAAATTTTAAATTAGGATACAAGCATAATTATAGTCTTGAATTTAGCAAATTAATAATCAACATTATGAGCAATTTCCATACAGGACAATCCGTGTAGCTCACCAAAATTTAGAATTATATTATATTAAAATTTTCTATTTAATACATTTTTATGTCCATTATGTCCTTATTTAACGAAGATTAGTATTAAAAAAATTATTAACAAGTCATTAGAACTGATTAACACATTAGATGTACGATAATTAAGGATGTACCGAATTTTCAGATGTACCAGCATTATCCATTTTGATATTATATTTTTAGGATTTTAATGCATCATCAAAATCTTTAAAAATATATTCATAATCTACGGGCAATGAATAAAAAAACAAATATATATTCATGCTAAAATTTGTGTAGTTAAAATGAGGATATTTGAATACGCAAATCATATGTATTTTCTTTCGGGGTTCATGAAATTCATAAGCGTGAAATTTTCCATTTAATAACTAAATAAATCAGCAGAATTTTGTTATTTTGTAGCAGTCGCTTTTTTTTATATATCTATATTATTAAAATATCACTTCTGAAATGTTTGTCGAATACTAATGAGCAGAAATTATGTACATTTTATTGGTAGAATTAAGCCCAAAAATAGTATCAGCTTGTCTATTTTATTGAAATTTAATAATAAAAATCACCAAACTGCATATTTCTTTTAAAAATTTAAGTTATTGCACAATATTTCCAAATTTTTGATAAGTTATGAACTTAATATGAAGCAAATGATTTTTTTTTTTGTAAAAAAAAGAGAGGATGAAACTTGAAAGAACAAGTCTAGAAAAATAATAGGACGAAAATAGTATGCAGGTTCAATACACTGAGGGTGTGTTTGGATCATGTCATGGTTAGTGCAAAAATAGTGCTATCTAGATTAGTAGTTGAAATAGTGAAAAAATAGTGCTATCTAGGTTAGTGCAAAAATAGTGCTAATTTGTGCTATCTAGGTTAGTGAAAATGTTGTTTGGATTGCACATTTGGAGTAGTGATGGTGAGAATTAGTAAAATAATAAATTATTTTAATTTTCTAACGAATAATAATAATAAAATAATAATACAATAATAATAATATAATAATAAAATAATAATATCAATTTATAATATAATAATAATATAATAATAATACAATAATAATAATATAATAATAATAACACAAATGACAATAAATTTCAATAATAATAAAATAATGACAATAATAATAATATAAAATAATAATAATAATAATGATAATAATAGTAATAATAAAATAGTAATAATATAATAATTACAATTACAATGTAATAATAATAATTATAATGACAATAATGATAATATAATAATACTAACAAATAATATAATAATAATAATATAATGATACATAGTAAATAATAATAATAATAATAATAATAAATAATAATGATAATAATAAATAATAATAATAAATAATAATAATAATAAATAATATAATATAAAATAATAATAAATAATGATAATAATAAAAATAAATAATAATAATACAATAATATTAATAAATAAAAAATAAAAATATAATAAAATAATAATAATGATAATAAAAAAGTAATAATAAAAAATGAAAATAATAATAATATAAAACTAATAATAATAATAAATAATATAATACGAACAAATAATATAATAATTATAATGAGAATAATAAATAATATAATGTAGTAATAAATAATATAATATAATAATAAATAATGGCAATAAATAATAATATTAATAAATAATATAATAATAATGATAATGATAAATAATAATAATAAATGTAAATATAATAATTATAATGATGATAATGATAATAATTATAATAATATTAATAATAATTATTATTATTATTATTATTATTATATTGGTAATAATTAGAAATAAATAAATAAATAATTAACGATGGTAATGATAATATATAATATAATAATACTGATAATAATAATAATAGTAATAATAATAATAAATGATTTTTGTTATCCTTACAACCACTAACCTTGCTAACCCAACCAATTGACAGGTTAGTGGATTAGCAACTATTTGACACTAACCCAAAATAGCTAAAACATGTTTGGATCGTTTTGAAATTCAGAATAGCAGCTATTCTCGAGTTTGTGCTATCCTTGGGCGATCCAAACGCAACCTGAGGTTCTACGATTCACCATATTCTTTAATTTTTTCGCTCATGTAAAAACTGAAAATAAATGATAACTGCATGATTTATGCAATTAAAATCAAATAATTAAGCATATAGGCAATGCTTTTAAAATCAGATGGACATCGACCGATAAAACTTCAAATAAACAGTTCACTGGTCGGGCCGCTGAATCAACCGGTTTGGCTGTTGGTTTTTTAGATGTGAGTTCCCGATCGCAAATCGAACTCAACGCAGTAAAATTAAATTCAAATAACAACTTTAGAATTTTCTAGTAATTACACGATCACATTCTCTGAAATACTCGTTTAGATAATTTCTATATTTAACTTATGGCATTTTACATCTGCAGGGTTTTTCTAATACATAGATTGATTTCCTAAGACTCTTGACTTAATGTATGATATAAATTAAAAAAAAAGATAAATAGCGACACGAGCAAAAGTGTTTTGCCATTATACATAGCTTCTGACGTGAGATCCATTTTGCTGGGTAAACACAATTAAGTGTTCTTTTTGCCTAACATTATCTCTCTCTCCAAATAGACATGTACCGTCCCTTGTTCTACAATTTGGCTAATATAAAAGATCCAATAACAAATTGCAGTAGCACATGAGTGAACAAGCGAGTGTGTGTGTGTGTTAATGCAGCATGGCCAAGTTTTCCTTTGCCAGAAAAAAAAGCAAAACAAGCCACATAAATATATCCCTGATTTCCAACTTCTTCCCTCGAAATCAAAAGCAGCAAAAGAGTTGTCACCGCCGTACAACAAAACATATGGTCCCAGACTCCCAGGAAATAAAACATCAACCTCAGTGACAGAGTACTCCAGAGTACCAAAAATGACAAAACCCAACTCGAATAACTTAAAATGTATCCCCTAAACAAATCCAAACCAAACCTTGCTAATTGGTGAGCTCCATAATGGCTGTGACAATATCTCCATCCGCAGACTTTAGTGCCTTGACAGCCTTCGCCCGCGACACACTGGCCTGAGTCATGACAAGCTCAATGTCCTTGGGCTCAACTCCGCTCTCATCGATCTCCTCTTCCTCATCATCCTGAGCAATTGCCGATGTCTCGGGCTTGGAAACCATGCGGCTCAGGTCAGTAGCCTTGAACTGCTCAGCAGCCTGTGTCTGAAGCTGCGAGCTCAGATCTTCAATCTTGGCCTCACCGAAGATTACGTATGTGTCAGACGTTGGGCTCTTGAACACATCTGGCTTTGAGATGACAAACAGGATCTGCAATTTTATGACCATCGTTAATAAGGATTACTCGATTTAAAGTGACTTCAGGTCAACTTAAAATTAGTGTTTATACTTCGCTGTAATAGCCCAATTGATTCAAGGTAGCCACCTACAATCATTTGGAAGTTGGTTGAAGGGACTTGTCCAAAATTAACCAAAAACAAAATGATTTCAATACTGAAGAATAGAGATAGCTACAATTAAAATTGATGAAACTAAGCTAGGTGCTTTATTTCTGAATCCTTCATTAAATTAGTTTTAGACTAGTTGTTGAATCGTAAATTGTATCGTGTATCGGTGGATTTTGTATCGTATCGTGTCATTAAGATACGCTAAGCTATTTTCAAAATAACAAACGAATTATAGTAATTAGTATCTAACAAAAAAAATCTAAATAACTAAAGAAACCATCGTAATTTTAAATATAGTGATAAGTGTTACTTAATATCGATGTAAATTCCTTACATATTAAGGTATTTATCTTGGGAAATGGTGACTCACCCTTGAATTTTACTACTCATATCAAACTGTAAGATACGTATCTCTTGCCCTTTGACTCGTATCGAACCGTAAGATACGCATCGCGTATCGTAAGATACTAACATCTACTACTTTTAGTTATAAATTGGCTACACATTCAGGTAAGGTGATATATTTCAGGCAACCCAAAATAGAAAAAGAAAAGATATGTTGAATAACATAGAGAAACAATAAAAATAGAGGGGTATAACAAGACAAACATTTTTGCTTTTCTTGACCGTGACACGGCTGACACCTGGAATGGGCTTCATGCCGAGTTTGAGCATCGCCTTGCGGCTCTTTTTCTCACTCCTACTCTGCTTTGACCGGCCAGTTCCATCAACATGCCCTGTTTTTAATACAATAAAGTTTGTTTTGTTTCTTTATTTTCCTCTCCCGTTGTGCTGTTATCTAAAGCTATGGAAGTTGTCAGGCGGCCTTATTCAATATTGATAAATACATACATAATTGTTACTTCGGGCCAGTACAGTTGTGAACACAAAACAAGAATGGAAACTAAGAGAAAATTACAAAAATACCCTCAGCATCATCATCCTCATCCTTGTCGTCCTCATCATCATCCTCGTCCTCATCATCTTCTTCATCTTCTACAACTGGCTCCTCACTCTGCATGCATTTATTTACAGAAAATAGAATGTGGCGTATTTAGAAATAAAAATTAGGCATCCACACTTTATCATAGTCAGTGATAGACTACAACTAAGCAATTCAGATTCGTCATTGGTGTTTATCTATCTGAAAGACATATAGATCTATAGCATTTCACTTGATTGCTGGAATAACACAAACAAGTGCATGAGGAATCTAACTGACAAGCACTCATTACCAATACAGGGGGGCAGGGGCGATCAATGATAACTAATAATCCAAAAAATATTCAGAAGAAATCCATCACCACTTGGCTAAATTAAAATTAGGTCAGAGAAGTAGATGAATCGAATCTAGAGAAAGGGGGACAGCGAGAAACGAACCTCGATCTTTTGTTGCTCGAGCTGAGCGGCGAGGAGGTCCTCTTGCATCTGCGCCGTCATGGTCTCGTAGGTGTTTAGATCGATCGAGAGAGAGAGAGAAGAAAAAGAGATGGAAAGCGTGGCTAAACCCCAACTTGATAACTTGAGAAGAGATGTGAAAACCCTAGATCCGAACGGAGGACAATGGCGGAGAGAGGGGCATGCTTTATACCACTTGCCTTGATTACGTCAGAAAGACCATACTACCCTTGGCTCACTGGTGTTTTGTTGACCACTTGCATAGTTACAACGACATCCAGGCCGTTCTTTGAAAGGAAAAAAGAGATCCCCTCCGCTATTCATTTGCGGGCCAATCTTGGGCCTTGAAATTCTTT
Organism: Eleocharis quinqueflora; assembly: GCA_964058865.1. NCBI lineage: Eukaryota > Viridiplantae > Streptophyta > Magnoliopsida > Poales > Cyperaceae > Eleocharis > Eleocharis quinqueflora. The sequence goes on from CAXKVX010003766.1 coordinate 16,448, forward strand.
CTTTTTGGGCTTTTAGTTGTTACAATGCCCAGCCCAATTAGAAATCTTCAAACGGCCTTCAGACTTCAGTTCAGTTCAGCTGTGCTCGAAACATTCAAGTGGTTAATTTAACTAATAATTTATCTAAAATGCAACATTAATTATTATCTAATATGACCACAACGGTTGATGGTATCAATGTTCACTCAAATAATAAAACTATTAATCTTAATATAAAAGCATTATTTTTTCACCAAATTGGTAAAAAAGTGCTAATAATCGATCTAAAAATATTTATGAACAAACATCGAGTGAAATGTATTGTCGATTTATTCATGATCCAGTAAAAAAATACAAGTTATGATAATTATTTACAGCGCATCAAGTAAAAATTGAGAAAACTATTGTGAAACTTATGTAAAAACAATTAGTTTATTAGTTGGAGTATCAAACAAGATAATTTGTGCCGAACTTAGTTTATTTTTAGAAAGTTAGATATAGTACTTACTCATATCTCAAATTTCCGTTCGGTAAAATAGTAAAAAAATAAAAAAATAAAATTTTGGTTCCTAAATAAATTTTAGTACGAAAAATATTTTTTATGGTTCCGATCAATCGTTTACATTTTGAAATTCAAGATATGAACGTAAGCACAATAAAGCTCATATCGTGTTCCTGAGCTCAAAAAGGTCTTCCGTGAGCTTAACTAAAAAACACATCAAATCAACTTAAAATTTGGATTTATACGGCTCAATAAATTGTTTATATAGGAATCTTATGCGATGCAAAAAAAAAAAAAAAAAAAATCTGTTTTGAAGGTTTTTAAGTACTTGTTTTAAAACTGTGAAAAATGGCCAACTTCCATATAAAATATAGGTATACATGTGATTTCTTAATTTGCAATTTCTCGTTGGTATTTTTTTTTTTTTTTGTTCATTTTTGAAAGACCACATGACATTACTATATTTGTGTCGTGTGTCGGAATGCAAAATTTTCCATGGAAATACAGTGCCGTTGATTTGATAAAGCAGCTCGGGTTAGGTCCGCAGCTCTGCGAACTCAAAATCCGTTCGCATCCTTCGAAAACCGTTCGATGTGCTTTGAGATTCGTACATTCCAAATCAAATTCTTTAAATTTCGTACTTTTCAATCGCGTGCGCGAAAAATGATGCGATCGGACGATTCCTGAACCCTGCGAATGCAAATTTGCGTCCGCAGGACTGCGAATCTCCCCTGCTTCCTTGATAAAGATGATGAGGCAGAGAAAGAAAAGAGCATATGAAGGACACGACTCACATACACGTTGAAGCTGAACATCGTATCAGCAATTCAATACGTGTTGCAACAATTTTCAATACGTGTCTTATCTGAACATCAAATATTGTCATATCTTTATTTGGATATCATCAAATATTATTATATTCATTCATGTATAAAAGTTTACATTTCAGGTCCAAACAATTCAATACGAAACTTGTTGGCGCTCGTACATTTCTTCTTCGAATTGTTTCGAACAATTCAATACGTGTTGCAACAAAAGATCTGGACCCCTGTTGAATCCAAATCCATTTTTCCTATGTCACAACTTGTCTTACCTTCGGTAAACAGATAGACTCGGAATCAAATCCGCTGTTTGTCAAATCTCTTTCTCTTTTTGTTCTTTGTTTGTTTCGATTTGAATCGTTTAAAATTTATCTAACGGTCAAAATATTTGCTCTTCTGAATAAAATTACAGTCGTTCGTAACGATCGATCGATTCGTAACGGTCAAATCGAGACAAGCAGAATTCTGCTTGCCTCAAGGAGCAAATTCGGATCCGATATACTCCTCTCCAGCCCTTCCCAATATTGTTACAACTACTCAAGTTGTACCTCATTTAGCACACATTGCTATTATTATTAGTATTAGCTCTGCTTTATTCCACACAAATTAGTTATTTTAACAAAGTCGGAGAAAATATACAAAATAACATTACACAGTACCAATCTCTACTATTTTTCTAACTGGCAGTCTGGCACCATTTCCAATTTTTAACTTTGATCGTGAACACAAAATAAAATAGTGATACTGTTTAGAAACAGAACTCTTTCTAACAAACAAATATGAAGCTGTATAGAGGGACTCAATCAGGCGCCACATAGCAGTTCCCTTTACGAAATAATTCAAACGACCCATTACATACAAAAAAAACCGAAAAATAAAGGCTTAATACCATATTTACCCATCAACTCTTCTCTAATATCATATTTGCCCACTAACTCTTTTCAATTTCTTATATCTCATCTAACTCTTCATAATCTTTCATAATTATCCAGAAAGTTGTAAAGACAAAAAATTCTACACATAATAATTATTTTATTAAGACTTAGAAATTGAACGGACCAAAATACCCTCAAGCATTTTTACTCTTCTGAGTGACTGATACATAAAGCTAGAACACCTGCTACATTCACATATTCATTAAGAATAGCACAAATCTTGAAAGTTAGAGTACTTTGATTCAGTGTTGTATTAACGAGTCTGCGATATCAAGAGGAGGTCAAGTATATCCATCAGAGTGTTTTTAACTGAAAAGCTATGAGCGTTCCAAATGATGAGAGATAGGCCTCTACTCGAATTGTCAAATTCTGAGACTTTTCTATATTCAGAAAATTGAGTTTTGAAGGATTTGTTGACATCAAGTACACGAGTCCTACTCTTAAGCAAAAAACAAAGACCCTCTTCTTTGGTTACCCCAATTCATCTCCCTCTTTTATTTACATTGGTAAACGTAATTTACAAAAAAGTTTAAAATACAAGTACACGTTTGGTATTATCATCAAGGGAATAGTGTTAAGTATGTCTTATCTACCTCAAATAATCAGTGATGATCAACTCATTATTTATCCGAACTGTCATGTTACACAACCAAATAAAAATAATCCTAATTAATTTTATCCCATACACAACACTACTGCTCAAATTATCTGCATAGGTTAATGTACAATGTAAAAGTAAAACCATATCTTAAGTTGCAACAAATGCACCGCATAAAAATTGGCACACTGATAGACTGATTGCAACTGAAAACAAGCCATATTTCCTTCATAAATTTGGGATATAACAACTTCCAATGGGAATTCTCTATATTTTTGTTATTTAGTTTCAAGCTGATGCAGGTATAAAAAAATTCAATGAAACATTTGATCCGGATAAGCAGCTGGAGAAAAATATTAGAAATTTTGTATATATCTAAATGAAAAAAGTAGGAATTGTGGATTTTATTAAATTCTTCACCTTAAATCAGTATTTGTAATCTCCTTGCTCTTTCTTCGTGGCTTCAGTTTTTTGCATTTGGTAATATCCTCATCGGAGGTGCACTGGATT
>CAXKVX010003767.1:0-24699 GCA_964058865.1 Eleocharis quinqueflora
TGGCATTTGTTTGTTTGTTTGTTGTTTACTGAGTGATGTATACAGAGAGAGATGTGAGTGTATGAATGCATGAGAAGCAGAAGATTACCTGCACGATTTTGCCGTCACGGCCCTTGTAGGTGCCTCTTACCACCTGCACTTCATCATCTTTGCGAACAGGAACGGATCTCACATTGTACTTGTTGCGCAGCTCCACGGAGAGCGGCGCGCTCATCAGCACACGACGCACGCTCGAAGGCGCCGTGAAGTGTGCCTTGCGGCTCTTGCGCCGAGAACTCGACACCCGGGGGTTGTACTTCATCTCTCCTCTCTTCTCCTCTCTCTCTCTCTCTCTGGAGCAGGCGAGAGGCTAGGGTTTTCCTCTGGAAGGAGCGGCGAATGGCAGGGTTTGGCCTTTATGTAAGGGAAGGCTTAGTGGGCTGGGCTGGGCTGGCTGATGCAACAATCATCCACCAAAATTACTTCCCAACTGTTTAGAGCTTTGTTTCGTCTCTAAACCTTAGTCCTTGCGTTGGTAATACGAGATGGGCCCAATTAACAAACGTGCTTCAAACTTAGTTCATAAGCGACTACTTTTCCAACAACTTGGGTTTGTTAACGAATTACATTTTGCACATTTTAATGTTTCATTTTGTCATGACGCAATATAAAACACAAGAGTTTTGTTGTATTTGTTAAACGAAACGTAAGACGAAAATGATTTTTGTTACGTCTAATTAAACACAACGTAAACACAAGTGATTTGTTACGTTCGTTTTGAACGTTTTTACGTCATGTTTATATGAAGTATATAAAATCATGCTTATATAAAGTTGTAAATAATAAAATAATTAATCTATCGATCTTTCCGAAGAGTAAAGTTCAAAAATAATTATTAAATAATGTTGATATAGTGTCTTTTAGACTTATATTGCATTTTCAGTGCCTTTTAAACTTATAGTGCATTTTTGTTTCCTCTCATTCTTCTAAAACACGTTGTGTCTCTTCTCGAAAGACTTTCTACACAAGGTAATTTCATCTAAAGCACGTCCTCACTACGTCACTCGTCTCAAGGTAATTTCATCTTCTCTTTCTCTTAAGCTTTCTCTTAAGCTTGCTTAACAACGCATTTCAATGTTCAATATTCATTTGTCCAAAATAATGTAAACGCGATGTTCAATGTTCATTATTATTTATTAGTCCAAAATTAGAAATTATTTTTTTGCAATTAGTTCACTATCCAGTTAAATTTATTTACTGGTCGCTTTCATTATTTGATTAAATCTAAGTTTTTTGTGTTAGGGTTTAGGGTTTAGAGTTTAAGGTTTAGGACATAGGGTTTAGAGTTTAAGGTATAAATGTAAAATCACTTAAGTAGTTATATAGACAGACCAATTATAGTCATTTGTTAACTGATCGCTTTCACTATTTTTGCACTAACTGATGGACCCCTCGAAAAATCTAAGCAAGTCGTCCAGATCCTCCTGGAGAATATTCATCCGTGGAGTTGGGTGTATCTCGATCTCCAAAAGGTGGCCAAGAACCTGGAATGGTTGTTATCGGTACCAGCACCAGCACCAGCTTTATCCACCAAGAAGAGAAAAATATACAATAAGTGCAAGGGCAAGGGCACCAGCACTAAGGAGAAGAAGAAGTTCAAGAGTGACTTCGAGATGAACTGTAGGATACCACATCTGAGTCTACCCTAGGTTCAAGTTCGGGTTCGGGTTCAGGTTCAGATTCATGTTCAGTTGATTGAGATGCTTTGATTGACTTGAACTTTGATGATGCTAGTGATGAAAATGCCAATGAATGGGGAAGGGCATGACAGTGGAACAAAAGTAAAAATTAGTTCTCAGAGAGGTTTTTTTGTTTTGTTTGTATATGATTACTCCTGTTTTTGTTGCGTTTGAATAGGGTTTACAAGTGGTTTTTTGTTTGTAATATTTATTATTGTTACAGGTAAATAGTTATGTTATGATAAACTGTTATGTTTTTGGCTCTGTTGTGCACTATTATGTTAATAGCAAGACTACTCAACTATCAGGAGTTACTCCATGTTTGGTAATTCTATCCCTTGGCTGCACTATGCATAAACGTGCAAAAAATTGAATGTTTTGCATGTTTAACTAAACGTAAACGCAAACGCAAATGCAAGAATTTTTTTTAAAATGTGTCATAAGACACAACAACAAAACCCTTACGCTCGTAAAATACAACGTAAGACGCAAAAAGATATTTATGTGATCGTTTCGTGCGTTTGACAACTCTAGTGCCATGCTTCAGATTAATGAATAAAATAGGTGTTCTTCGTTTTTTCATAAAGATTTTCTATTTCTTATGAAAATAATTGTTTGCTTTCTTTTATTAAATTATTCATTCGTGCTAGGCCTGCGGTTCAAATGTTCTATACTTCTATCTTAACAAGTATTATTATTGATACATGTTACAAGCTACAGTGGCGTCAGATATTCAAATGTCCTCTTTTCTTTTTTTCTTGAGCCTATAAACTTACATACATATAAATCAAGACAAAAGTATATTGCAAATATATCTGCGTACCTAACATAAAAACCAAAAAGTCAATCTGGGGCAACATAAATAATGCATGATGTTTTGATTGGTAGGTCGTGCTTTCTTTATTCAATTGCAAAACCAAAAGCCTTTCACAGCTTCATCAGTCATTAAATTTCAAGTACATTTCTTGTTTCAGATTATGAGATTCAGGGGCGGAGCTACATGAAACAGGGAGGGACAACCGTCTCATTCTGAATTTTTTTTGCAAAATAAGCTTATGTATTTATACGATTTGTTAAATTTTTTTGCAAAATAACCATATATATTTAAAAATGTGCATCATTTTGCCCCTCCCTGAAAAAAAGTAATAGATCTTGCCCCTGCCTGACGGAAATACTGAATCGGCCTCTGATGACATTACAAACTATGTACTTGTTTTGTCTCGACCCTAAACCTTAAAACTGGAAAATGTACAACACAAAATGCAGGCCGTAACTTCTTGTAAACAATACAAAATGGCTTCAAGTATTGACAAAACTTTTACTATAATATACATATGTCATGACGTCATGTTAGAAATTTGGTTACGTCGCTTGCATCTTCCTTCTTTTTTCAATACAGAAAATTCTTTTACCCAGCATGTCTAACACAACTGATGTCAGTGAATCTTCTAGATTTCAACTCAGGATTTGTCAAAGACTAGTGCCATTGTTATGAAGACCATTCGAGCTTTGTGTCTCCATCTCAAGTTGCATGAACGACTTCGCTCTGTGGTATCTGTTTCTCTTTTCTGCAATTGCTGATGAAAAATCTACAAAAGGAGAATGAAGGTCAGTTTTGAATTTTTTTACATTTTCAACAGGTAACTTATATCAAAGTCCTTCAGTTTCCAGTACTTAGTTTGATCTTCGTTGTATCTGTATTGTTATTTGCTTTGCTACTATTAAAATATGTACACCTGGATAAAATAATATTTCATCGTAACTCTATTTTCTGTGCAAATAGCAACAATGGTACTTTGTTGCATGACTCACGAATCAAGGTCTGTTCAAAATTGGCATCAGCAGGACAACTTCCAACATAATTATAAATCAAATGTAATGCGAGGACCATCTGAGACAGGTTAACTATCAGGACCAAACTCACATTCTTTCAACTTTCAGAACCAAAAGATAGATGATTGCTTGAAATTCCGTGATGAATGCAAACCTTAATTTATATTCTATTTTGCTTTTGAAAACAAAAAAAAAACTTACAGCTGAAATCTTGAGGAAAATCAAAATCATAGTCATTATCTCTCCTCTTTACGTATATCACAAAAGCCACAAGAAGTGCGGCAAAGACAACAAAGGCACATGAAGCAGCCAGTGCAATTTTGCCGGTAGTATTTAACCCTTTTTTGTCCCAGAACACAGGACAGACTGGTAAGGTAGGAACACCACATAATCCCTTGTTACCTGAGAGGCTGGAAAAAAAAATTAAGAATGTTTAATAAGTATAATAGTGCCCTTGTCAAACAACAAAACATGAGCACCCTGCAAAAGGAACAAATTTCTGATATGCTTCTACAAGATAAAGAAAAGTTCCTTGTGCTTCATACCTCTCCTAATTTCTACAAATTCAATTCCCAACTTAGTGCTTCTGCTCTGTCTTGCAGACTAGTGATAGTCAAAACGGAAGGTAGTTGGGGATCATTTCAAGTAAATAGGGATGGGAATTTAGAATTGATGATATTTAACTCTGCCTACGTAGATTTTTTACATAACATGTCCCAAGCGAGGAAAAAGGAGGATTGTGATAAGCTTGGGAAACCAATGTGAAAATTCAGCATTCTCATAGAAATGAAACCGAATCGGATTATCAGATTGGGTTTCATCTCTAGCCTACAACTTGTTTGTAGGGTCGTATGCAAGGTATAAATTGTTTTGTAGGGTACATGTGATATTTCGACATTCTTGAGGTGTTTCACATGAAATTAAGCCCCACAAGAGTAAACATATACAAAACAAAGTTGCATGCAGAGAGCACTTGCAATTGTAAACCGTTTGCTTACTCTATTATACCGCCATGTACACCAATGGAATAGAGCTTTTCAGGGACTTGTCCACCCAATTCATTGTTATTTAACAGCCTGCATATTACATCAAATTAATTTCTCATAAACAAAGACAAAGTATGCAGGCAAATTATCTCCTTAATAATAAGCAAATTTCCCTTGGACATGAGATGAAAAACAACTCTGATTTTGACTCAACAAAAGCAAGCATGTAATGAAAAACAAATATTTCTTACGCAGTCTGGAGCTTGTTTGATCCTAATCTATCAGGAATGTCCCCAGTAAACTTATTTGACGACAAGTCCCTGAGAGAAACAATACAATCATAATATGTAAACATAATATCTAAACATCCTCTTTTTGTCAGAGATTATTTTTTAACAAGGCACATAAACAAAAAGGGAAATTTTTTCTTACAATGTTACAAGCGAATCTTGACCGAGACCCCAAGGCAAATTTCCTCCCAGAGAGTTATAACTCAAGTTTCTGCAGATGTACAACAGTCAGAGATCAACTGATAATTATTTAATGCTAATCACAGATTCATAAATAATAATTATTTTTTCTTTTTTTAATTTTACTTAATAAAGTGAAAGAGTTCAAACTTGATCCTTCAGTAATACATTCTATTCTATCAGACTTCAACTTATTATTTGCAACTAGACCCTGGTTTTCCTTGTGTTCAACTGACTGACAGAAAATACATCTAATTGTAGTGTTTTCAACTAACTGACAGAAAATACATTTAATTGTAGTGTTTCAATTGACTGACAGAAAAAAAAATTAGAAAATGACATGGGCATGTTAAGAAAATCATTGCTTGATTGAACAAATAGATCTTCAAGGTCTTTAATAGAACCAAACACAACATTCCATAGCCAATCCCAAAGCTCAACATAATTGCAGGATGAAAAGAAGCATACGAAAAATCATAATGATACTTACAAGCTTACCAAGTTCGTTAGGAAGCCAATTTGGTCACTGATAAATCCTTTCAAACCCTGACTCGCCAAATCCCTTAAAAAAGAACAATTTTTTTTTAAAAAGAAGTGACATGACAAGACATTAATTAAAGGATTCTATATCTATGTAATTAACATAACTAAGTACAGGCTGATACTCAACCGATAATACACAATTATAGACGAAAAGGTGTTCCGTTATGAGTTATAGAAGATTTTGACATGTGATTGACTAGACAAAAGTTCAAAACAACTTTATTATTTACGACCATAAAATCTAAAGGAAAATTGATATTATCCACCAGACAAAAACAAGGTCAGATGGTAGGGCCAACCTTGAGAAACAGAAATTCCTAGATAAATAAGCAATGCTGAAAGAATCACGTGTTCAAATTAACTACCTATAATGCTTTCCTTTTTATGTATAGCATCCAGAATGCAAAAAAAAAAAAAAAAGATTAATAAAGGCAAAATTAGAGATTATTGAGCTCAGCATCTACAAGACTAATTTTTGTGATTATACAAAATTTTCTACTTCTCGCTCTCTTTGCTAGCTAGAATCAGATATTATTGAATTACTTGAGTATTACAAAAGGTGATTTATACAAATTTTCCCTTAATTAATGATAACAACTCTCTTAGATATGGCCAGTTAAGCAATCTATATGTGCTTACCACAATGTTTCAGCACCATTCATCACAGTTGGTGAGAATATTTATAACAGGGAAAAAGGTCTATGGGATAGTTTAGCAAATAGGTTAAATCAAGAAAATTAAATATAAACTAAAAAGAGTAAGATATATTTACAGATGAGTAACCACAAGTCCTGGTCCTTTTGGATTTCTTTGGCAAGTGACACCTTCCCATGCATCCCAAGTGCTGGGGGCACAGGGATCGCCATTCCACCCCATTCTAGCTGGCACTTTTAGGGATTCCTTTAATTCTCTCATCGCAGCAGCTGCAATTATGAAACTATCAAATTATCTTTAGATCCAACTAAATGTACTTCAATAGAAAGAATAAAATATGATTATTTTCTACTTTTTCAAATAGTAAACAGTATTTCTCATAATTGAAACAAACAGAAATAGACATAGAAAATGGTAGGTTCTGAAATTGATATATTGCCTCTAACCCTAGCACACAATTTTTTTCCTTTTATAAAGACTAAATTGAAGAAAACTTAAAAATTAAGTGGATTTAAATTTTAGTTCCAATTCACAAATAGTAATGAAGAGATTTTGGATGTCATTATGGAGGGTTATCGATAATCCAGTCCTTTTGCAGTTGCTACATAATAGACTATTAGTTCTATATATGGTAAATATTCACAAGGAAATTAAAGTATTTGCCTTTTTAAGTGAAGATATGTACTGTGGTTAGTGCACAAAGTAGAAAATTTACCTTATTTTTATCTAATGGTTAATATCATCTTTACTTACCTTGAGAGGGAATAGTTGCCATGTCCAAAGGTACCATTCCATAGTTCTCAAGCCCACATAGAATGGGATGACCAACAACAGGGACCAATTGCACTATGAGAATTGGGTCTGTGAGATTTTCCATTATATAAAACCATTTGAATGCAGTGAAGCCACCAACCTCCTTAAATATATCAATTCTGGTTACATTGTTTCCACCAATCACTATGTCAAATACTCTCTGGCCAGCCGAGGTCACACTGGCATCAAGCTCGGCAAAGTGGAACCACACCATATAAGACAGTCTAGTATCAATCTGTTATAAGAAGTTTCTTAGTAAATGAGAATAGCAACAGAATTTGAAAAACTGAAGCAGGGAATGTAATATTGTAAACTGCACGTTTAAGAAAGTCATTTCCGCAAAAGGTTATAAACTTCATTTTTTCTTATGTTTGGCATGTGCCTTATATGTGTTCTGGGAAATTTAATTGCATTTGATGCTTCTTTCAGCAATGTCAAGGTCGGCCTTATAAACAAACTAGTACGAACTCACTAGCATGAATTGTTTTATTCTCAACACAGACATGTAACAAAGATAAGAGACTGTAGTCAAAGTTAGCTTATGAAACCTAACAATAAAATAGATTTATGCACACTAACCGGCATTTGGTACACCAGTGAACCGTTTGCATTAACAGTAGTCACAGCAGTTTCATACAATCTGGTAGGAAAGAAATTCGGCTGCTGATTACTTCCCATAATCTGATGACCTCCTGCTGATATAGCATCCACTTTAACATTACTACTACGAAAATCTGCATCAGACTGCCACACTCGGCCAAACTGATCAGTGTCATTAGTGAATCCGGGTCCAAATAGGTTTGACCCACAAGTGAGTCGACCATAATTTACTAGAATCATATCTGTGCCAGTAGTGGCTGCATCATAGGCAAGAGGGTGCACTGGTGCCAGCTCCAGTGAAGCAATGACAGGTGGATCTGTGGCCATGCTGTAGAAACATATATCAGCAATTGAGTCTACTGGTGCAATCAAGTCAGAGTATGCACCTGACTTGGAGGCTTGCTCAGGCCAAGGGGAACGGTAGGTGAACACCAGAGTGCCTTCAATTGATACATCATAGCTTGGTGATCTTAGCTTTGAATCGTAGTTGTCATAAACAGTGAAGGTGCGGATGTAGTATCTATCACAGCAATAAAAATTCATATTTAAATTTCAGACAACAACAAGAACGGCAACATCAACAACAGCAAAGCCTTTAGTCCCAAAGAAGTTGGGGTAGGTTAGAGATGAATCCCAATAAATTGGGTTTCATTTCCATGAGAATGGCTCAATTTTAGTTGCTCGTCAAGCCTGTCACAACTCACAACCCTCCTACTTTTCTGGCTTGGGACAGGCTATGTAAAAAACTACATAGGCAGAGGTTTTGCAAATTACATTTGATGTTTGCTTGTGCCTTGCATATTTACATATATACAATTAGCAGCCAGTTGCTTTGGAACCCAACAAAAAGGAGTATATTTGACAACTCATATCATGCATGCAAAATGGAGTAAAAAATCATAACCAATTCATAACAATGTGGAACCAACATTGAAACCACCTTTGGCTTTAACAAAAATGTCACTCTCGTAAGCAATTTACCTTTCTGTCAATTAGTCATATTAGTCAAATATTGTGCTTTGACTGTTGGTTGCTAATTGCAACATGAGAAATGTTAGGTGCAATTTTACTAATGCCATAAAGCAAGTAACGTTGTGCAATTCTACTATTAAACCAAAGCAATTGATCAGAATTAAATTTGACAAGGGATGAATAGAAACTTTCCATATTTGGTAAATCAAAGCAATTGATCAGAATTTAACTTCAAAATAAGTTTTGTTTTGTGATTTTAGTACCTTCCAGGAAGAACAGGGACAGAGTAGCAGCTTTTCTTGCCAGAGGAGCTAGGAGGGAAGAACCGAAGGGTTCTCTCCTGCGGTTGCGCAAAGCGTTGGAGCTCGGCCACCATTCCAGGGGAGCCACCAGAGTAGAATCTGTCTGAGAGCCATGGCCTACCGAATGTGGAGGTGAAGTTGGCGGTCCCACCACAGTCGATGTTGTAGGAGTGGTTGAGAGCTGGAACAGTAGAAAACAAGCAATAGATTACTTATGAATACCACCGGAGAAGTGAAATGGAGACGAGATAGTAGAAGTAGAGAAGCCTTGAACTTACCGCCGGATAGGAAGGGGTCGGTGGCGAGATTAGGCGCTGGATCGGAGAGAAGGAGAGATGGAATGGAGAGAAAGAGAAGTAGTAACATTGATAAATATTTTCCTGTTGGTAATGTATGTACCTTTAATTGCTTAACAAATGGTGTTTCTGTTTTCCTGTTGGTAAATTCAATTGTAATGGAAAGGAGGAGCAGGAGGCGGACACTGCGTGATTGGAGGTCGGAAGGAGTTCTTAGAGAGATAGACTGATAAGTAATAACATTTCTCGCATCTAGTTGCGACATCCTACACTGACCATCGGCGAGGACGGCATCACGATCACGTGAGGAGAAGACCGTTGGCGTTGGATGAGCTTTAACGTTCGTACTCCCAGCTGCGATCGCATACGGTAGCGTTGAAGTGGAATTTGGATTTTGGACCTAGAGAGACGTGAAGAGCAGTAAGGCAAAACGGCAGAAAGAGAGAATCATTAGCAGTGGCAGCGTCGCAGCGATTCATTAACTTGTTATTGTATTACCATTTTTACTCCCAAATTATGTTCCTTCGATTTAATTTTCAAAATAAAGTATACCGAAAGTTACTGACTTACTGGTAAAGTGGTAATGGGTGTTACTGTTATCCAATGTGGGAGTGGGATCGACAAGCTAAAGCTCGGTGTACTATCTTTATTCTTTTTAATATGATAAGATTCCCTCATTAACAATTTGAAAGATGCGATTTGTTGCTTATTACTTGCTAATTGCTATCCCTGAGCTTAGCATAACTGTTCCATTTGGAATCTATTTCATAGCGATTTCTTTTTGTCTGGCTTGGTGAATTATTATCATATTGTCCCTCGTCAGTAGTCACGAGCGCACACATGACACGGTGCACCAAATGACCGTACTTCACATTTCACAACACCCCTAATAAGTGGACTCAGAATCTGGGAAGCCTATCCTCCGCGATACTAAGGAACGGTTCAGATTTTCTACGTTTTAGATAGAGTTGTTACAACGGATAGGATCGGATATCCGCGGGTCTAATTCGGGCGGATTCACGAATCCACGAATTGAACGGGTCCACGAGTTGGGCGGGGCAGGTTAGCACGGGTTTAGTAGATTCGGGAGCAATCTGACCCATGATAAACCCACACGTGTTGGACGGACACGGGTTTAGGCAGGTCGGGACGGTGCGGAGCGAGTTCCCGTCGGATTTTTTTTTTTTGAATTGAAAAAATTGGAAAAAATGGTAAAAGTGCCAAAAAAAATCCGATTTGTCATGGGTTCGCACTGGTTCGGACGGGTTTGGGACGTGTTTGGCACGAGTTCGCACGGGTTCGAGACGGGTTTGGCACGGGTTGGCACGAATTTGGCACCGATTGGCACGAATTTGGCACAGATTGGCACGAATTTGGCACGAGTTGGCACGAATTTGGCATGGGTCCGGCGGGTTCACACAAATTTGGCACGAGTTTGGCACGGGTCAAGTCACGGGTTGGAACGAGTTTTCGAGAATGGGGCTTTCCGCCTCGTCGTAGATCCATAGATTTTTTTCCACGGGTCGGGGCAGGTTTGAACCCCGGGTCGGGTCGGGCACGGGTCGGACCATGGACGGGTCAACCCGTGCGGGTTTTTTGAGAACTCTAGTTGTAGGCAACAAATGACCCAAATTTGATTAAAGGGCTGAGTATTATAAATTTGAGAAAGTACGATTCTTGATGCAAACGGATGATCCGGATCTTTTGTGCTGGATGTGCTACACAGCAGAAGATCTCGTTCCCTGAATCTACTATTATTACGAAGAAAAGTAGGATTGTATTATTCAACTTTTGGACCGTCAAAGTAGGGTCCTGTTGTTCAACTTTTAAACTGTTAGATCGAGATGAACGCACAGATTTAACTAAGGAGCATTTTTTTTGTTTAATATCAATCGTTAAATACGATTAGCGATGGAAATTAAGAAAAGTATAATGCTACTTTTCTTTTTTGAATAATAGATGATCTCAATCCCTAATAAGTGACCCCATAATAACTATTATTACTATTATTATTTAATTTTTAAACTTCTATGTATTATTAATATTTTTACTACTTTATTATTTTTAATCATAATTAATAATTTTATTAATATTAGTGTTATTATTATTATTCTCTACAAAATTTAGGTGGATGAAGTTTTTTGAACACTGCAATTAGAGGCACAAGTAATACTTGCGCTTCTAAGTAATTGGACTTCACAAATACAAAAGCAGTGCAAAAATGTTTGAGAATCAGAGAAAAAAGAATCTATTTTGGGGTGCATACTTACGCCTTTGATGCTCTGTGAAATTTTTAAAATGTCATTGACTCTATTCATTAAAAAAATTGTTCCTTAATGCTTTATGAAAATTTCCTAGAAATATTAGCTAGTAAAAGAGTCTTTGACAAGCTTTAGACCTACAAATGTCCGCTAGTTCTTCAAGAAGAAAAGAAAACAACAACACGGGAAGATTGTTGTATGCCTGCAATTAATTCATCGATATTTTTAATTTTATTAAGGGTTATTTAAATGATCACAACTTCTTCATATATTTCAGGCTCCAAATTTGCTGCTCGTTCAAAGAGGCAAGCAGGACTTTGCTCGCTTTAGTCGGACCGCTCATTTAATTTGGACATATGTGATGTAATTCACAAATTGATGTTTTGATATATTAGAGACGTTCGATGAGCTTTGAACGATCTAGATCGAGACGAGCAGAGAACGAACAAGAAAGAGACGAGCAATCTATTTCGTTCCTATATTTCATGCATAATAGCGGTTGATTTTGCAGGACTACAAAAGTCTTTTTTTAAGAAAAATATTGTATTGCAGTCTTTAATAATCACAAGCTAATTTATTGCATACATTTCTTTTTCAATTTTCAAAACAGTCAATTGATCGGAATGTCTTGGGTGTGACAAGTTGCTTTCCAAATTTCTATTGATCAAACACCTACTCAGACTATGCAATTGTGGCAAAAAAAATTCCTGTAGTACTTTTTTATCTATAATATTACACATATATTAGTATGATAATTAAAAACTCCCTATAATATATGCATTTTGAAATTTCAACCTTTTAAAAATTAAAGATATTTTGATCATTTTGCACTTTAAAAGATATAATTATATAGATTAAATATATTATAGGGAGTTTGTCACGATTGCATAGTTAGAAAAAAAGAGAGAAGGATGTTTGGTCAAAATAAAAGTTTGAGGAGCAACTTGTCACAAACCTAAAGTTCCGAGATCTTAGTCATTTACCTCTAAAATGTTTATATTTTCAAGTTGGAGCTGAGATATAAAATTTATCTTGCTAAGCTTCCATTATTTAATTATGATTTCGAAATTCGAATTGTTTTTCGGCTTCCTAGAAAGAATCCAACGTATGCATTTATTTTTTTAGCCGCAATCCCAATAAAGTTGGTTTCTTTAGCAGGGGTTTAACCAAAGTTGGATTTAATATTTTCGTAAAAAAAGTTAGCTTTAATACGGATCCAACTCATGCATTTAATTTTTTGAAAAAAGCTTAAAATCGGCTATGTTTTAGTTCATAACAGGAAATTAACAGTGTATATACCAGTATTTTTACTGTGGAATGGTAGAACAGAACCACATAGAAAGCCCAAATAGACAGAATGCGGAATGCCACTGTCTTTCTGAATTGGTGTGGAGAGAAACAAAACGGCCCAATAGAAAGCCCAAATTCGAAAACCCAATTCTAACTTCAAGCTATTCTGCTCCTAGTCTTATTCCCGGCCTCTTTTTGTTTTTATTACTTCAATCTCATCAGCCCAAATATCACGACTCCACAAGCATTATTTCCGAAAAGAGAAAAACAAAATGGCCCAATAGAAAGCCCAAATTCAAAAGCCCAATTCTAACTTCAAGCTATTCTGCTCCTAGTCTTATTCCCGGCCTCTTTTTGTTTTTATTACTTCAATCTCATCAGCCCAAATATCACGACTCCACAAGCATTATTTCCGAAAAGAGAAAAACAAAATGGCCCAATAGAAAGCCCAAATTCAAAAGCCCAATTCTAACTTCAAGCTATTCTGCTCCTAGTCTTATTCCCGGCCTCTTTTGTTTTTATTACTTGAATCTCTCAGCCCAAATGTCACGACTCCACAAGTATTATCCCCGAAAACGAAAAGAGAGAATTTGCGTTTCAACAGTAACTAATAACGCTGATAAATACATTAAGCTTACATTATTTTACGGTTTATATGGGTAACATTTATTCTTTTGAGTAATTAATTAATTAATTAATTCTCACAAGATACAAAAGGGTGCATGCGCATATGTATTAGTTGGAACTATTTTTTTTAATTATGAAGACAAATAAGTCAACTTTCAAGTGGTGAAAATCCATGATAATTGGTTGACATTTGACAGCATGATACATGTACCTCATGAATACTCTATATACAAGGATTTCTACTTTACCTTTTTTAATTGAATGCGCAAAGCTATTTAAACAAATACATGTGCTGATATTTCAATGATGTTACCATGTTGTACCGTAGCTTTTTGCTGTAAAATGATTTTTTTCGGTATATTGAGCTGGTGCCTGGTGGTAAGGTCAAAGATCACACCAAATTAATATAAGAGGACAAAACACCATAAG
The DNA here is from genome assembly GCA_964058865.1 of Eleocharis quinqueflora. Lineage (NCBI taxonomy): Eukaryota > Viridiplantae > Streptophyta > Magnoliopsida > Poales > Cyperaceae > Eleocharis > Eleocharis quinqueflora. The sequence continues at coordinate 13,795 of CAXKVX010003767.1, forward strand.
TACAGGTATTTGCATGTAGAATATGTTATTTAGAATAATTTTATAACAAATATTCACTATGAGATAATATAAAGAATTGAGGAATATGTGCTTTCATTATTTTGGCCTTAGCGATCGAGGAGCTATATTAATTAATAATTAATAAACGCTATACAGTGAACTGTAGATGATCAAGGTATCCTGGGCAACTCATATATTTTCCATATGCATTGGCAAATTAAGCCATTTGTCAGTGGCAATTATTACAAGAATATTCTGCGTTCCATTAAAATTTAAATTATTTACTTGGTTAGTATTACAACAAAGAAATTCTTACTGGAGATAACTTAATTAAAAAAAGGGATCAATGTAGATAAAATGTGCATATTCTGTAAGGACAAAGAAGAGACAGTAGAACATTTATTCATGCAATGCAACATATGTGAAATTTTTTGGTTGATAATTAAACATTCACATTCAAGTGGAATAAATTTAGACACAACTACCATTGAGAAACTATGAGCATCAATAATGACTTTTAACACAAATGATAAACAAAATTGGGCAACACTATTTGCAGCTTTTATATGGATCATATGGATGGAGAGAAACAATATAATTTTTCAAAATAAATCAATGAGAGATGTTAAATCTATTTACAGTTCAATCATTCATTTAAATATATATTGGACATGTGACACATGCCAAATTTTTTTCAGGAATTACACAATGCAACCAAGGAACCAAATGAATCAGGATGCACAAGACAGTCGAGTTGAGCTTCTGTCAGATGAAGCACATGAAATATCACCGGATGAAGATTTGCTTGACAATTAAAAAATGGAACTTTCTAAATTTTTAGTAATAATGGGATGGAGAAATAAATGGAAGTAGTATGTTGAGTACCTGACAAGGGGTCAGGGAATGGCCTCAATGCCACGGTTTGTTTTTTTTTTCAAAACAAAGAAATCGATATCAGATGGTATTTACTAGAGTACCAAAAGATATAGAATTCTTAGTTTTCAATTTTCAGGGTTTTCTAATTTGCAATTTCTTTTCATTTTTGCTAAGTACAGATTTCTTGTACATTTGTAATTGAACTATTTTGCTTCTATTTTGGAGGTCGGCATACTTTTTTGGAGTTTGCTTTAATAAAAAAAAAAGAATATTCTGCGGATTCCTAAGATAGTAATTAAGATATAATTATAGCATTTTTTGGTCGGCAAATAATTAGGATACTTAATTAGTTTATTATGTAATGTAGAAAATTATAATTTGAGAAGAGAATAGAGAGAATAATATTGCATTGTATTTCTTGTTGTCATCTATTACATTTACAAACATAGCTATTTATAAAAAAAATTCCAACTAGCCGTTATGGCTATTGCTCCAACGGTCATTAGACCGTTAGAGTTCCTTTTATATTTTTTATTACTTCTCAACACTCCCTCTCAAGTTAGGATTGTAAATATCAATCAAACCTAACTTGATTATATTATCGTTAAATAATTTTGGCTCTAATCCTTTCGTGAAGATATCGGCCAATTGGTCTTGACTCTCACGTAGGGAGTCTCGATGTCTTTTGCTTGCACCTTTTCTCGTATGAAATGACAATCAACTTCAATATGTTTTGTTCTTTTGTGAAATACGGTATTTGAAGCAATGTGTCTTGCCGCATTATTATCGCAATACATCTTCATCGGACCCTTGATTGGAAAATTTAATTCTCCAAGCAATTGTTTGATCCAAGTGAGCTCGCTTGCGGTGGATGCCATGGCTCGATATTCCGCTTCCGCGCTTGATCGTGCCACGACATTTTGCTTCTTGCTTTTCCATGTGACTATGTTTCCGCCTACAAATGTGCAATAGCCGGTCGTTGATTTTCTGTCAAAGCTTCCGACCCAATCTGCATCGAAATAGCCACATACTTCGTTAGAATTATTATTTTTCATCCATATACCCTCTCCGGGTGATTTCTTTAAATATCTTAAAATTCTATCAATTGCATCAAGGTGGAGTTTCCGTGGTGCATGCATGAATTTGCTTACTTGACCTACGGCATATGATATGTCAGGTCTTGTTACCGTTAGGTAAATCAACTTGCCTACAAGTCTTTGGTATTGGGTAATATCATCTAACTGTTCACCATCCTCCGAATTTAATTTACAATTACTATCAATAGGAGTAGATACCGGTTTGGCCCCTAATTTTCCCGTTTCTTTCAACAAGTCCAAGGTATATTTTCTTTGCAAAATAAAGAGACCTTTGGTAGAGTGTGCAATTTCAATTCCTAAAAAATATTTTAACCGACCAAGGTCTTTTATTTCAAATTTTTCTTTCAAACATTTTTTTATTTTGTTAATTTTTTCACAATTGTTTCCGGTAACTATGATATCATCAACATATATAAGAACAACAGTTGTATCTTCATGCTCATGTTTTTAAAACAATGAGTTATCGGATTGGCTTACTCTAAACCCGTAATTAATTAAAAAATGAGATAGCTTGCCGTACCATGCTCTTGGAGATTGCTTGAGGCCATACATAACTTTCTTTAACTTACAAGCTAAATTAGTATCGTATTCTTTTTTATGACCCGGTGGTAGGGACATATACACTTCTTCTTCAAGTGTCCCTTGAAGAAAAGCATTTTTTACATCCATTTGATATAGGCTCCAACCATTATTTATTGCTACGGATAATAAAATTCGTATGGTATTCATCTTTGCAACCGGTGCAAAAGTTTCGTGGTAATCAATACCGTATGTTTGGGTATAACCTTTGGCAACTAATCTTGCCTTATACCGTTCAATGGTACCATTACTATTGTATTTTATTTTATAAACTCATTTGCAACCAACGGGCTTTTTTTCTTTGGACAATTGAACAATTGTCCAAGTATCATTTTTTTCTAAGGCACACAACTCTTCTTTCAAGGCCTTAGTCCAAGTTGGATTCTTTTTTGCTTCGTCAAATTTTTTTGGTTCTTCATTTTTGGTTATTGCACTTAAGAAAGTGTGATGGTTATTGCTTATTTTATCGTATGAAACATAATTTTGGATGGGATATTGAACCTTGTAGGTTACGAAATCTCGTAACCTTGTAGGTTACGAAATCTCGTAACCTTGTAGACGGCTTTGATGGACGAGTTGATCTTCTCAATGAGACTTCTCCTCCAACATCGCTACTTTCTTCCTCCGCTCCTTCTTCTTCGGTTTCAAGAGAGATTTGGGACGTGTTGTCATGCTCCCCCTCACTTGTGTCTTCTTGATTTGAATTTTCGGTTTCTTCTTGCACATTCGTATTTTCAACTCTTCTTGGTATATCTAATTCATACACAATTGGAGACATAGAAAAAATTTGGTCCGGTTTATTGGTTTCACAATTGTTAGAACAAGCCTTTTGGTAAAAGGGTTCATTTTCTCGAAATGTTACGTCTCGAGAAACATAAATTTTTTTATTAATCGGATCATAACATTTATAATTCTTCTTGCTTGAAGAATATCCAAGAAATATAGTTTTTATAGCGGTTTTGTCCAACTTATCAATTCTTTGTGTGTGAACAAAACATGTGCACCCGAATACTCTTAAGTGATTTATAATTAATTTTCTTTTATACAAAATTTCCAAGGGGCTTTGGTAATTTAGAATTGAGCTAGGTAGTCTATTTATTAAGTATGTAGCGGTAAGAACCGCTTCCGACCAAAAATGTTTTGGTACATTATTATTCAATAAAAGAGATCTAGCTACTTCTAATATGTGTCTATTTTTTCTTTCGGAAATTCCATTTTGTTGTGGGGTATAAACACATGTGGTTTGATGAATGATACCTTTTTGTTTTAGAAATTCGGTGAAATTATTGTTAATATATTCTGTACCATTATCGGATCTAAAAATCTTAATTTTAGTGTTATATTGATTTTCAATTTCGTTGCAAAATTCTTGAAATTTTGAAAATACTTCGGATTTTGATTTTAACAAATACATGCAAGTAGTTTTTGAAAAATCATCTATAAATAAGACAAAATAATTAAATCCATTATATGAAGTTAAGGGTGCCAGTCCCCAAACATCGGAATGAACAAGTTCAAATGGTTCTTTTGATTGTGTTGTTGATGAGGGAAATGGTAATCTCGTTTGTTTAGAAAAAAATACATGCATCACATGAATTTGATTCATAATTTAGATTTGGAAATAATTTCTGAAGAACATTATTAGATGGATGTCCAATTCTTTTATGCCATAAATTGCTTAAGTCATCTTTTTTAATATGAAAATTTATTTTTTGATAATTAAAAACATAAAGACCGTTTTCAAAAGAACCTTCACCAATAATTTGTTTGGTTATTGATTCTTGAAAAATTATATTTTTAGATGAAAAAATAGCTTCACAATTCAACTCACTTGTAATTTTTCCTATAGATAAAAGATTGCAAGAACAATTTCCTACATGCAAAACATTTTTTATTTTTCTTGAAAATAATTCAATTTCACCAATTCCTTTAATTTTCATTTTCTCACCATTAGCAACAATCACAAAATTAATGTCATTTAATGGTTGGTAATTATCTAGTATGTTTTTGTTACTGGTCATATGGTCTGTTGCACCAGAATCAAGTATCCATTTATCATGGTCATTTTTATTTGTAAAATTGGTCATCTTGAGGCCTAAATTGGTACATTTGTTTTCTCCCTTTCTTTTTTTGAATTAGATAAAGGAATATTAAAAGTGTGGGTTTTACCAAGTCCACAATAATGTATTAAATCTGAACCTTTATAATCGGTTGGAACATCTTTTTGCTCCCCCTTTTTTGGATCCCTCTTAGCAGCACCTCTGCCTTCCCGTTTTTTAAATGGCCGAAGAAAAGGATTGAGAATCCAACAGCTGACCCTCGTGTGACCTCGTCGTTTGCAATGATTGCACCGAGTGGACGCCTGACCTTCTCTCCCTTTTTTCTTCTCGCCATCATTAAGGCTCAAGATTTCTATAATGGAAGGTTGATCTTGAAGACTGCTGTTAAGAGTTGAGGCTTTTTCACAAGCTCGATTTTTATCGTTGGCTTTATTGCCGGACATAGCCACCACTTGTGCCCAAGTGAGTTTTTCTTTCTCTTTGACTTGGACAACGGTGCTTTTGGAAGAAGAGGCCTTAGCCATTGATTTTGCGGAAGCTTTTCTGGATCGAGCAACAACTTGCTCTGATACCATGTAGAAAATTATAATTTGAGAAGAGAATAGAGAGAATAATATTGCATTGTATTTCTTGTTGTCATCTATTACATTTACAAACATAGCTATTTATAACAAAATTTTTCCAACTAGCCGTTATGGCTATTGCTCCAACGGTCATTAGACAGTTAGAGTTCCTTTTATATTTTTTATTACTTCTCAACATGTAACATGACTCAAGTCATTTTTTTTATATTTTGAACCGGAACCGGATCTCCTGCTCGTAAATCCCTGCTTGCTTCCCTGCTTGTTTCGATCTGGACCGTTCAAAACTCATCTAACGGCCAAAGCATCTGCCCCCTGAATCAAATCACAGCTGTCCGTGGCGATCGAGCGGTCGGATCGAAGACAAGCAGGAAAACAAGCAGGAATTTACGAGCAGCAGATTCGGACCCTTTTGAACCCGTCAAGCAGCGTATATATATAGAGTAAATTAAACAAATAATATAGTACAATTAATTAATTAATTAAAAAGTACTAATTATTATTTGTTGTGTACGCTACAATTGAGTTGCCATGCAAGTTGGCACTACACAACAATAGATGCATGATGCATGATGCATGCATCTTCAACCAATGGAGTTCAACTTCAACCAATAATGGAGAGAAAAGAAGAAAACACAGCTTGGAATAGGATTAATGGTCCTGGATGGATGCGGGATGCCTATTTTGAATTGCTTCATGACCAGCACATGTGTCATTGTCATGTGGCTGGGGATGATTACAACTACATATCAATTCAACCACACCGTTTCATCAAACTTAATTCTCTCCAAACCAGGTGCTGTACATGTTTTGATCAGGACCTAGCTCTAGTTCTAGTCTACTCCTATTTTGATCATGACTACTCTAATTAATCCTGAGAAGATGTGCTGTACTGGTGTATGGCACGAGCTAGCCATATCACCATATGCATGCATATATATATAGACAGTACTGGTACTTCTCTTTTTTGTTATTATATATGTTCGCATGCTTCTTCTTTTTTTTTTAAGAGCAGGTTTTGCCTACAAAATTTTATTAATCAAGAAAAAAAATAATACATGAGAGAAGAAAAAGAGTACAAGCACGCAAAATTTAAAATATCCTAAAAAATGAAACAAAAGGACGACTGCTGCTCCGTCACCGGTATCCCAAAGACGCGTACCGCTCGCTGCGTCGTACCGACTATCCATTAATTGTAGTTGGTCTTGCACTGACACCTTTGCAATGCAGGAAATTTCTTTGCTTTGAATATGAAGCTTATGGCAACACTTGCGAAGCCAATCCAATACCACTCCAGTTCCTATCCATACCAAGTAGGTACAACAAAATCCAATATCTCGCTGCAATGGAGATCAAAGAAGTAATAATCCAACCCAGTAATTAAATATGAACACACAAACTCAGCTGCCAGTATGTACCGACGCTTACCCGAAAGGCACCCTTAGATTGGCACCTTACCTGATCATTGTGTGTAGGTACTGGCTTTTTTCGATCTTCAGCTCTCATTGCCGAAGCTTCTTTTTGGAAGGTGGATCTGTTGGATTAAACTCATTTCTTGTTTGACAATTTGCAAAACAATTAAGTACTAATCTTGCACATTAGTTTTGGTGTAGATGCTTGTTAAAACAGATACATACTGATGTCAAACATTGCTCAAACATGCTCTAGACAAGTTAAGACATGCTCAAGTCATCAAGGGAATGCTTCACAGTGCCAAACAGAGCACATCATTACCATAACGCTCCAGAATTCGTCACAACGGGTCAAGAGGAGAGAGAGGCAACAACATCATGAAGTTTCTCGAGCGTAGCATTACATAACGGGTTCCCTAAACGTTATAATGGGTTCTTGCAGAGATTGGCCCACAAGACAGCTGCACAAGAGAAGAAGGGCATTTCTGAAAGTTGCTCAAGGCGTTATAACATCTTTCCCAATGCATTATGGAGTTTGTGTAACGCCAGAGAGTTATTTTGAAGGTTTCAAGATCTCAAGAAGTGCACATCCTATATAAATGACGTAGAAACAAACCAGCAGAGAATAAAACACTCCCCATAAGCTTCCAAGCATCAAATTGAGCACAACAAAGAGCATAATTCAAGTCTCCTTAAGCTACCTAACCTAGAGAGCATTAGGATAGCTTCCATTCTCTTATTGTCAATTCGAGAACAAACTCTTAGCTAGATTTTAGCATTTGATGCACCACATTTATATTGTCAAGTGATGCATCTCTGTCCTTGATCGTGTTGTCAATCAGATCTTTTTACCATGTAGTGTGGTGTTGCCCCATACATTGATTTAGGAGAAGAGGATTGACTAGCTTGTTTAGAAGAAGTCAAAGATTGGTTTCGCACTTTATAAAAGAACACTCATTTTATAGTGAAATTGGCCAGGAAGAAAGATTTTGTTCCGGGAGACCCGTGGACGTAGGCCTAAGTTGATTGATAGGCCGAACCACATTACATAACGTGTTCTCTTATTCTCGATTGCTCTCTCTTCACTCTCTCTCTCTTTATTACTTTGCTCTTTGTTGATTTGTGATTTGCTTTATTACTTCTAGAAATTGCTCGCTCTAAATCTTGGCTAGGTGATTAAGGTCTAAAAGCTTTAAATTTGAAATTGTTGATTAAAAATGCTTCTGCCTAGTAATTTGACCTTAGTCTTGCGCTTTAAGCCCCAATTCTAATTCTAACAATTGGTATCAGAGAACATATGTTCATACCTAGCTAAGCACCAAATGTTGGATATTAATTGGTGCAATTCAAGTTAGGGTATCACATAATAAATCGTTCCCTAATCTAAAACAATTACAATTCAATCAATTCAAATACCGTTGCGACATGAATGAAATAATCAAAAGCGAAAGCGAAATTTTACTTACTTTCCATCTCCTTCGGTTATATCCGGTCTTTACTTGATCAACGTCGGAGATGTGCTTGATTCTCGGAAGTCCTTCACAACGTCTTTTCCCGACGAGTCCTTCCAAGCGACTTAGGATTGCCTTTTCTTTTCTCTGACAATCATAAATTTCCCGACAGAGTACCAATACTTAATGGAGAGTATATGAGTGGCTATGCATAACTAGAGGTGGCAAGTCAGGTCGGGCGGGCGGGTTCGGGTCGGGTTAGTTTGACCGTTTATAATAGTCGGGTTGGGATCTGGTCGGGTGAGGTCAGATCGGGTTTCGGGTCGGGTTGCGTCGACAACTTTCTGGTCATGGGTCGGGTCGGGCGAGGTCAGGTCGGGTTTCGGGTCGAGTTGCGTCGATCTTTTTCGGGTGACGGGTCGGGTCGGGCGAGACCGGGTCGGGTTTCAGGTTGGGCTGCATCGACAACTTTCGGGTCTTGGGTCGGGTCGGGCGAGACCGGGTCGGGTTGCACCGACAACTTTCAAGTATTATTTTGAGTTTTAAGTTCAATCGGACAAGATCAGGTCGCGTTATTGAATTGTACAAGTAAATCTTGACTTTCTCTGATGTTAATTTGTTAGTAAAATTAGATTATGATGTTGGCAAGATAGGATTAGATCAATTTACAAGTTGTATCAGGTCAAGTCGGGTCGGGTCGGGTCAGGTTCGGGTCATCATGTGTCGCTCCATCTCGAGTTACGGGTCGGGTCGGGCTTGGGTCCTCATGTGTCGCGCCATCTCAGATTACGAGTCGGGTTGGGTCAGGTCGGGCTCAGGTCGCTCATGTGTTGCTTCGTCTCGGGTTACGAATCATCCCGGGTCGGGTTGGGCCGGGTTCGGGTAGTTTGACTTTATCAAAATATCGGATCGGGTCAGGTTTAGGTCGGGCCGGGTCGAGCGGGTTTGTCGGGTCAGGTCGGGTTCTGCCACCTCTATGCATAACTCATATGCCCTAACAACAGTGGATTTCTGCTGCAAACAGTACCCTTAACGCTTGGAGACCCGGAATCTTTTATAAGGGTCTAAGTGTATCTTGGAAAGATGTCAAATTAATTATCAAATATTCACCAAATATTTATAATTATATTATCTCCAATTCTCTTCCAAATTCTAATATTTACTATTGTAAATACATCTACGAATTTCGTACAAAAGCTAAAATATCCAATCAGAAAGACAACAGTAAAATAATGTAAGATTTGTGATTTGTGATTTGTTCTATTACTTCTAGAATTTGCTTGCTCTAAATCTTGGCTAGGTGATTAAGATCTAAAAGTTTTTAATTTGAAATTGTTGATTAAAAACGCTTTCGCCTACTAATTTGACCTTAGTCTTGCGCTTTAAGCCCCAATCCTTATTCTAACATGATCCTCCATTACAATGGGTCCTTTAATGTCTGAAGAAAGGTCCATATTCTCCGACCGACTTTCCAGCAACGTCAGTCAAACTCTCAGTTTGTTCGTGCTTGTTATCCAGAGAGGAGGTTGAATCTTCACAGACTCGCACCGTCGAGCCGTCACGAGCTCTCATCATCGTCTCACAGGCTCCCAATGTCGGCTGACCATTCAGCGTTGTTAGGTCCTTGCACAGTGTTGACCAACGTCGAGACGAGACATCAACTGGCACGTTAACGAGGTCAACTTCAGCCGCCACAGACCCCTCATTGTTAGTGCCGCTGGCACTGACGATCCTTGCACCTTCACAACGAGACAATCGTGGTGGCTGGGGAGGTGGGTTGTCCTTGGCTGCCCTTGCCCGATCCTTGCACAGGCTCCAGAGGCGGTTGCTCTCCATGACGATACGAGATTTTTCGTCCATGGTTGTCCGAGTAAGAGAGATGTGGAGATGAGAGCGGGGGATAGGAGAGGGAGATGTGGAGGTGGAGGAGGTCGGCGGTGCGACCTCCCCGCCTAGGGTTTGCCCCATCTTTTTTCTCTCTCTTTTGCCTAGGGTTTGCCATGTTCGCATGCTTATTAATTAGCTAACTTCCATTTGAAGCAAAAGTATATCTTACTTATCATATGTTGTCGCTTTTGTGTGTCTTTGTTTCTAATTTATTGAGTGCAATAATGATTTGCGCTCAATGAGGTAACATGCAAACAAAAAATAACAGAAAACATGCAAATTGAGGTAACATGCGATTTTCAGGCGATGAGGAAGGTTTTCTTAAGCATGTCAGGTGATTTTCAGGCGAACTAGGAACATGAGGAATATCAAGTATTTATTCTATTTCACATATTTTGTCTGATTTTCATTACTATCTTCTGCTTGTCTTTACATCTCTCCCCTCTGACTCAAACTCTACCCTAAACGTAAGCCTCTCCATCTTCCATTATCATCAAGTAGCAACTAAACCAATGCACAACAAAATCACTCACCATCTCCACCCCTCCCACTCTGCCTCTAGAATTAATGTACATAAATTTGATAGTTACAATAAGACCTTCTAACTGACCAACAATCCTCATATAAGAAATAGATTAAAGGCAGATAGAAATCAAACAAAACCTTCATACAAACTAGTAAATTAGCAAGAGACAAAGATGAATCATCTTTATCCACCATACCCATATCGAAACTCTGGATTACAGTCAACTCATGTCCATATCCAAACTTCCACCACCTATGATAGATTGGTGCAAAATCTTGAACGTACTATCATCGTAACAACCATAAACCCCCACACTAATCATGCAATTCAGCCTTTACACAAACATACCAACAACAGAATTCAAAGCAGTTCGATGCTATTCGGATGCACATATGCTAATAGAGCTACCGCTCGGATAAACTCACATCAGTTCCTC
>CAXKVX010003768.1:0-20612 GCA_964058865.1 Eleocharis quinqueflora
AATCAATGCAATGGCATGTGCTAGTTTGTTATCTACTATACATTGTGTCTGTTTTCTATCTTTTATCCTAAATTATCTTCATGCTTGTAATTTCAGATCTTATGTTGGATGGCTTTGAGTTGGGTGTAAATTATTTGGTGACCCAACATCTAAATTTTAATGCTGTTGCATGAGACTGCCAAAAGTTACAAATGCAAAATTGCTCAGCTCATTACACTTCTGAATACTCAAGAATCATATATCAACTATTTCAATTTATATGCAAGGAATATCTTATTTAATTGATAATTACTTAATAGTAAATCTGTATGCCTAGACTTGAATCTGATTTAACTTTTCAGTGATTTTAGGCAGTGGCGCGTTACTAAATGAGAATAGAGTAGAAAAAAAGGTTTCTATAACTTACATATTCTGGTCATCTTCGCTTTGAGCTCAGTAAGATGCTCACTACCGGTAAGACGAAAATACAAATCGGGATATGTATCATGAGGAACACAAACAGGCGGGAGTGCCGTGCCAATTGCAAGAACACTGGCAAAGCCTTTAGACCTCTGTGCTTGAAGGAATTGCTCCATTGATTGTTGAATACTACTGAATAAAATTATTGTTTGTATATGTAAAAGGTAAGTTCTGAGAAATACAGTTGTTTATGTATAAAAGGAAAGTTTGAGGTCCTTAAATAGTCGGAGGAGGATAACTTATCAACTTTATTTAATGCATTATGCATGTTTGTAGAATGTTCTTAATTTGGAAAATTAGTCTTTCTTATCGCTAGAGCTTTTCGAGGTAAATTGTTTGAAATAAACTAAAATAGGAAAACATTACAAGCAACCTTGATATCGAGAAAATTGTCAGAATATCAAAACTAAAATATTATAATTCAGTTAGCTTTTCTCCTTTATTAAGCAAAAATGAAGATATAACTGAGACCAATAATAATTCCTTGTTTACCCATGTACTCCCAAGCCCTAAGAATAAACAAAAGTTTGGTTTCTTTTTTGTTCTTTTTTTTCAAATTTAATATTCAGATTAATGTATACAAGTGTCAGTTTCTTTTTCTATTATTTATTTATTGTCGTCTAGCAACGCGTTAATGTGCTAGACGTATTAGCATCATTCAAAGAGCAGATTGAATGGTTAAATGCACTGAGATTATTTTAGTATTTTTCTTGGAAACGATCATCGCAGAGGGTATGAAAAATCTTAAGAAAGTTGCTGTTGTAGTTAAAATTTATTACATAAACCAGCTATCAGTATCTAACAAAAGTAGTACTATGGCATGTCCTCAAAGATTCAGAATGATCTGACAGCATAAAATATGAAATCCTTATCTTAATTTCTAGATGACGTCAAGATAAGATTTTTTAGAATTAAATCTAGGAGACTATTTTCACATGAGGTATATATGATAATCTTATATTTATTTCACTCTTTTCCCTTGCTACTTGTGGTAATGAAAATAAAATATGGCATAGGAGGTATGATAATCTTATTAAAGTTACTATCGTAGCCGGCTCGTGGTTTTGTGAAATATGACATATTGGCGTCCTCAACAATCCTCGTCAAATGACATATATGATGCGCGGAAAACTCAAGATTCTAAATAGAGCCGATATAACGCCGGCATTGTGGAAATAGCAGAAATTTGGACTCAAACGCAAGATATTTCTTACACATCATCGTTATAGCAGATATAGCGGACAAAACAATGATATAACAGATATAGCGGTTAGGATTTTTAAATGTTAATTGTTTTTAACTTTCGAAATAACCATGTTTTTTCGCCAATTTCTCAAGACAGTTATTATGCTTTTATGCATCAGTACTTTGGTATTTGATAGTTATTGAAACACATGCAAGTTATATTAATAATTTTAATCGCTATATCGTTGTTATATTGCCACCATACCGCTAAATACTAAATGATCCCTGCACCGCTACGAACCGTTATCTGCTATTTAAAACCTTGGAAAAACCTTATATTATTTTCTATGTGATGTCAGAATGATATTTTTCTTTTTCTTTTTTTTGGATTTAATTGTGAGAATTAAGTTATCAGATTTTATTGCAAACATTACAAGTCACTGGAATGGTGAACTGTAGATATTACAATGTTTACAAAATGTTCCTATTAATTAATGCAACAAGTGTATGAAACTGAAATCGTCAAAATCAACAAAAACATCACATAAGATTATTGCACTTGCAATTCATTTATGCATTTATGAGACATCTGTTCCAGGAATGCATTTATGCAATTCATTTAAGAGATTACATTTATTCTATACTCCAAGACAGCAGAGATATAAGTACCAACTTCACCTCCCCACAATCTTACTTCATTCTCACTGACCTGTTACAGAGTTTAGCAAGAAGGCGTATTGAGCTAGTCACATCTTATGTCTTATGGAGGAAGCGCTGTAGGTATGTTTTCTCTGGCAAAGAACAGTTGATGGTACAAACTGCCAGGGAGGTGGTTCAAGATTTAAAGTTTTGGTTCGACGAACACGAACTCGATTCTGGCAGGGATGATATAGGAAGAACCATTCAAACTGATTCTTAGAGGGCTTTTTGTTATGGAAATTTTATAGCTTGTAATCATTTTCTTTCTTTTTGTTTTGATTTCTTTGATCTTTGGTCTTTTGTAAATACTGTACTTCATGACCACTTTGGATCAATAAGTTATAAAATTTGGGGGCTTGACTCCCATCTTTTCTTAAAAAAAAAGATTATTGTACTTGCATATTATTTGACTTTTTTCATTGTTACTTGTGGTATTTAGAAAGTTGATGTCATAGTAAGTGGTTTTCTAATGTAAACTAGCGATCAATATCTAGAAAAAGAGAACTTTTTTATAAAGAGCTGAAGAACGGATTGGAGTACATGTAATGGTCTGAAGCTTTTGAAAATTTTACTACTAATCGCGTCCCTAACTATCATCCGTTATTTTATTTTTTCCCCCAGATTTCCTCTCGTCTAGATCTTACATTGCTGAATAATTGATTCTTCAATAGAGACGCTAGTAACAATAGCGTCCCTAGATTTTATTTTAATTTTTGTTCAAGCTTAAAAAAATAATGATAATAATGATAATAATAATAATAATAAAAAAATAATAATGATTATAATTAATAATAATAATAATAACAATAAAAATAATAATTTAAATTGAAAAAAAATAATAATAATAATAATAACAACAATAACAATAACAATACTTATTACTTCATAGTAATGATAAGATAGGAATAATAATTATAATAATAATTATGATAATTAATAATAACAATAATAATGATAATAATAAAAATAATAGCAATATTATTAGTTCAAAATATATGAACAAAAATGTCCTTGAAAAAATTGAAAGTATTTTAAGTACAATTATTGGTGTATAGTTAACGAGAAATAAGAATGGTCTAATAGTGAAACACAATTGCTGGTGGCGCTTGATTTGGAATGGCTTGAATTTGGATTCCACTAGGCCATTCTTTTTGCCCTGAATATTAGAGACACTACTAGTAGTCGCGCCTCTAAACTGGTGAATTACTTCTCAAAGATCCTGAGAGCTCACAGTTCAAATCATATTAGGAGTGCTATTATTAGTCATGACCCAAATTTTGTTCAACCTGGATCCACTATTTAGTGAATAATAGATATTAGGGGCGCTACTAATAGTCGCACCCCTATTTGAAGCCGACAACATGAAACTACAATGAAACACAAAGACATGTTAAAGTAGAAAGTTTCTTTCACGATCAAGAATACGGTGCAGTATAATATACATTTATATGATTAATTGGCTTTCTCAATGTGTTAAAGACCAAAATAAGATTGGAACTTTCCTTGATTATCACAATATACCACACGAAGTTGTTGAAGTAACTCTTGACACCATGCCGAGTCGAACTGAAAGTCGAGTCGTGCCAACTTGAAAACTGAGTTATGCTGAACCGAGTCCTATATGCTGAGTCATTCAGTTTCGAGTTGGGGTGAGTCGAGCTTTGCAATAATGAAGCATTAAGATGCCAGGTCGTATCGAGACGAGTCATATCATGCCAGGCTGGGCTGAGCTATGTTGTGACAATCCTGCAAAAAAGACCACCACAATAGTCGAAACAAGAGAAGAGAAGACGTGTACCAAATTTTGTCGAGCTTCCAAAATAGCAAAGTCGAGAGCCGAGTCGACCCGAGTTGAGTTGTGTTGAGATAAGTTGTGACGAGATGAGTCGTGCTGTGCGAGTCCTGTAGAGACCATTATCATAATAGCCAAAAAAGGATAAGCACAGTACGACGCGCAACCCGATGAATTTGAAGAATCCTCTCAAATCCCGCAAAAAGATTGGCAAAAGAAGAGAAGAGGTGTAACTAAATTTTGCCGGAAGACCCACCGTGCCAAGACGAGCCGTGCATAGTCGCATCATGCCAAGTTGTGTTGTGTCTGGCCATGTCGAGTCAAAACTTGTGGAGTAGCGACAAACCGTGCCGAGAATCTTTTATATGCCTACAAAAATATTATCAAAAAAGAAGAGAAGAGGTGTATAAAAAAAA
Organism: Eleocharis quinqueflora; assembly: GCA_964058865.1. Taxonomy (NCBI): domain Eukaryota; kingdom Viridiplantae; phylum Streptophyta; class Magnoliopsida; order Poales; family Cyperaceae; genus Eleocharis; species Eleocharis quinqueflora. Next base: position 4,552 of record CAXKVX010003768.1, read on the forward strand.
TTAGCACACTGAAGGAGCCGACCCGACGGGCTTGAAGAAGTCGCACACATAGTAGTTCGACCTGTCGAATTTGTAGAAGTCGCACATAGAAAAAATTCGACACGACAACCTTGTAGGAGGCACACATAGTAGTTCGACCCGACATGTTTGTAGAAGTCGCGCACATAATAATTTGACATGTCGGGTTCGTAGAAGTTGCACGCAGAATAATTCAGCATGTCGGGTTTGTAGAAATCACACACAGAAAAAATTCGACCCGACAACCTTGTAGGAGTCACACACATAGTAGTTCGACCCGACAAATTTGTAGAATTCGCACACAAAATAATTTGACCTGTCGAATTTGTAGAAGTTGCATGCAGAATAATTCGACCTGTCGGGTTTGTAGAAGTCACAAACAAAAAAATTCAACCCGACAACCTTGTAGGAGTCACACACATAATAGTTCGACTCGACGGGTTTGTAAAAGTCACACACAGAATAATTCGACCTGTCGGATTTGTAGAAGTCGCATGCAGAATAATTCGGCATGTTGGGTTTGTAGAAGTCGCACACAGAAAAATTCGACCCGACAACTGTGAAACCCGTGAAATTTTGAGTAATTAAAACCCCCTAATTAATCATAAAAATTTCGCGGGTTTATGTTAAGAAAAGCTTAATTTCAAGTTTAATAATAAACACTGAAAAATAAATGATATAATAATGAATGAGAAATTGTAATTTAATAAAACTAAATAAACAGTACCATTTAAGTTTCTAACTCGGAGATTCAACATATTGAGTCGCCATAACTCATTTTCAGTACAAAAACGATTAGCAACACGCTTAGGCATACAAAACCTGCTGAGGTGAGGTCACAGAAGGTCTGTTGCCACATATTTATTTTCCCATATTTCTGATCACCTTGGAAGCATGCGCTGCGCTGGGCCCCCACCTCTTTAATGCCTATCTCTCTTGTTTTCTGTCCCCTTTCCCTCTGACCAATTGCCTTCTGCCACGTCATCTCTACTGTCACACCTTTTCTCTTTCTCGCCTTAGACAATTAATGCTCACACCCATTTTCTTGAATTAATTTCTTCTTATTTACCTTCCCGAGAGCACGCCTTCTCTCCTCTCTCTTTCAGCCGTCCCATCTGACTCCTTATCTCTCTCTCTCTCTCTCGCACTCCATTATCTCTCCTTTTCTTCTTGAAAATCTGCCTCTGTCTTCTTTTTCCCCCTGTCACCCTCACCTCGCATTAAAATTTCCCTTTCACCTCTTCTCCTTTCTGTCACCTCCTGGTACTCTCTGTACTCGACCTCGGCTCACAATAGCGAGCTCTCCTCACTCATTACCCGTCGCACTCTCCCTGTACTACCCTCGATCGAACCCGTACTCTCTCTTCTCTATCCTACGACCTTACGGCTTCCCCGCTCCCCTTTTTCTTGACTAAGGAGGCCATTTCACTGTGTGTTGTCAGATTTGATCTTGACCGGGCTCACCCTGACACCCGACTGTCACTATTCGAGCCAGACTCTACTCAAGCCACCCAACACCCCTGCTGGGTCTCCTGGCTATAAATAGCCCTGCCTACGCTTCCCTGCCCCTTTTTGGTTTCTCTGCTCATGTGTTGAGTATAGACACAATCTGTAAGGCCCGTAAGGAGTGAAATTTCATGTTGTTCTCAAGGGGGAAGCAAGGTAGAGCAGGAGAGGCCAGCTCGGTGGCGTTGTGGAGGCTGAGTTTGCCACCCCTAGCCTTGTCACTCGAACCTCTCTCTTTTTGGTAAACACTAAGACAAATAATGCCACTTTCTTTTGTTTCTGTGTTGCATTGGTGCGTTATTCTTCATTGTGCTATGCTTGATTTCCTTTTTCTTGTTTCTCTGTGATAATCGGAAACTGGCACACATGAACTGAACTTTTGTTATGGCTTGAACCTAGCTGTTGTATTGGAGCGACCTTTACTTTCATTTATCTGATTTTGTGTATTGGGTTATTGACGGGTTTTGGATAATGCCCATTCCTAGACCTATGACCAATGGTGATGACACTGCACCTTTATATCCTTGTTCTATTGTTGTGTCGCCGCTGTCTTATGATCGGTAGTGCTATCTTAATCAGTTCAGATAGATTGACCTCTTTGTGTACTTATCTGGTATTGCTGGTACTAAGCACTGACTCGACTGGGTCAAAGTTGGGTTAAATATCGTGTATACTGTTGATTTATGCCATCCTTACTTACCAGCCTAGAACCGATCTGATGTTGTGTTGGTTTTCCCAGTGCCAGTACAGCATGCCCTTGTGCTGGGTCTGCTGTTTGCGTGATTTATGTTAAGCCCAGAATGGTGTTTGGGTCAGTGGGATTTATTAGGCCCTGTGGAAAATGAATAAATGTAAACTAGGCCTTTGGGCCGCTAAGGCCCATTGGACCTGCTGGACTTATATTTTTATGATTAACGGGCCCCTCAGGTTTTATATAATAAATGGGCTAAAGGACCGATGGATCTTGACCCTTGCTAGACCCTTTTTAGAAAATTAATAAGAATAATAATTTGGGCCTATTAAGCCCATTGGACCCAATAGATACTATAACAAGTATGCGGTTTAAATGATAAAATATCAGTGCTAGTTCTTAGTATTTTGGGCTTGGGCCCTGTTTTGAGCCGAGAGGGGTGATTGCAGATATTACATTTCAAAATTAGCGGCCCGGCCCATAATATGTAGTAACTAGACCCAAACCATAAAACAGACCGAAAAAGGTATTAATCGAGAAATGACGACCATAAGTCTGTGTAGCACGAGCTTCGGCTATGTCGCACGAGTACGAACTTCTGATCCCACTTCAGGATTAACACAAACAAACCTTAAATAATTAAAATAAACCAACTTGTGTTTTTATGTATTTTTCTATACTATATTTAGCACAAAACAATATAACGTATAATATACGACATAGCTATATAGTAGGATAGTTGTTTAGGAAAGACAACGCATCTGACTTAATGACACTTGACTTACAATTATACGTGACGATTAAGTTAATTGATTATTTATAATAACATGATTAATTAAATAATAAAACAAGTTAAATATAATATATGTATATAGATATAAAATACATTAGTAAAATATCACCCACAATCGACAGAAATGGACTTAAGTATAATTATATGCATAATAATATATATTGATCAATTTCTCTATATCACACCAATTACAAACACGCACCAAATTAAATATTACACATGAAACACACAATTATGACTAAGTAAACGTTTAATAAAATATCTTTATCAATTCCTCTATAAGCACAATAATAATATGCACCTATAATTATTAGAATATTTTATTCCCTTCTTTGCTTAGTTTAATTAAAAGTCCGACTAAAAGTGGTTGAATTTAAAACATGTTTTCCTCGTGCTGTTCCTTATTGATGTTCTGTAGCATATCGTCCTGACGTCGAATAAATGGGAAGTAGTAGAACACTTAGATTCTCACACAACATTTAACAAAGGAATAGAGACACATAACTCACATCCGCTTGCCGTGCAGCAAGGACACTGCACGGAAACTTTGACTAAGTAAAAATGACAATTAAATTAAGTTAGGAGCATCAAGGACGTCTCAAACGCTTAGATTCTTAAACTCAAATGTTCAATCTAACTAAATACGATCCGATCACTAAATTAGGAGATTTAGCCGACTCGTATCAACTCGCGGGAGACGAGGCCGTTACTGACACTGTCGACGCTGATACAGGCGCAGACGCTTCAGAGCTGCCCCCGGAGTATAGTCGACCTTGCATATCGCTCCAGCTATCTCAGGTGTGGATTCCTGGGGATTATATTCCTTTCTCTTTTAATAGGACCAACCAGACTTACCTAAACTGAATTGCGGTACCAACTACCAACAATAACTAATCAGGCCCGTAGAACTTGAACTGTCATATTCTCATACCGGTAGTTGCACCAACAAATTTGACCAACCTGCATTACATGTCATTGCACTTCATTATTGCATGTAAGATCCGATATACGAATTGTATAGGCTATTAGCTACTTATAGGTAGTTGCGTATAAAATATTATATATATATTCTCGTTGGGAGTGATGAGAGTCGGGCCGGTGAGTCTAGCTAGGACGGATGTAGTCTGGGGGCATCGTGAGGATGGATTACGTACGCAAGCTAAACGCCCGTGGGGTCCATTTCTCGGGATGTCCCTAAGGACATTCGACCACTGCTCACCATCGATGACCATCACTTGGTTGCTCGTAGTGCTAGTTCGAGTGTTTGGTTTTCAAGATCCTTACTAGTATAAATATTATAATATCTTCCTTTGAGTGATTAAGGTTCGGTTTCTCAGTTTAGAGTATGCGTGTCATATGTGACGTATTGGAGCTATTCCGTTCATTATATTTCTATTAGTCGATATTTTGAGATCTCCTAATATTCGAAGGACTTCCTCCTTTGGCCCCTGGTTGGTACAGAGGAAGTCTGGGGCTCCCCTTTGGCCCCTGGTTGGTACATGGAGTTCCCTTTATTATGGTTACTCAAACGGGTAGTCGGTTCCTTATTTTCGTATGACGGCTGAGACCGAGAGTTTATGTTTATCATTTTCTTTTTGTAAGGTAGGCTTCTCGGTTCGCTTTTGATCGAGTGTGTGCTTTTATAGCCGCTCATGCTTTTACCAGGGCGTTTCGTTCTGGAAACTCAGAATTAAGTTAGATTGGCGGCTGATATACTAGACCCGTCTAACGATACCCTTAGATTGGCGGCTGACATACTAGACCCGTCTAAGGGGGTGAATCCTGAAGTCCTACACCCGGGGTTCTAAAATTTGGTTCTTTGAACATTTGTCTGGGAGTTTGATATATTTCCTTACTAGTATTGTATACTACTATTCCTCATAAATATTTTGGGTTTCTTTCTCGTATCGTGTCTTTGGATAGTTTTAATTATTTATTTAAATTGATTAATGGTTAAACTAAATACAAGTCAGGTGTAGTAACTAAATATAGGCATTCTCAGTAAATGTGATTGGTCCAACCTTGAATCGGATATAATCTCAAAGGCTGGACCTTAATCCACACTGAGTAAATTTTTATAATTTACTCACGTTCCACGGTTGGTTGCGGGGTCCAGGTAAGGAGCAGGAGTTCTTTGGCTGTCCAGAGGAGAGCGCTAGGATGGAGTCCCCAGCATCTTCCGTTTTGAGGATCAATCCATTTGTTTTCTTTTATTCCTTTTGTTAGGATTAGTGTGTAGTAGGTTAGCTAGGGTCGGTCCCACATCCTTTGATGGGATCGCCCTCTTCAGTATGTATTTTACTTTTGTTTTGCTTTCGCTGTAAACCTTGTATCCAGACGTTGGATTATATATATGTATTTGTTGGATGTTCATGTATTGTGTGTGAAATGTGTGTGCTTTTCCTTATATTAAGTATAATAAACTATTCTTATTTATATTTTTGAGTGGTCAACTAAGCTTTTCGTGTACTTGAAATCAAGTACACGTGACGGGATTAACACCCCTAAGTTAGTCATTATTTCTGGGGTGTGACAACAACCTTATAGGAGTCACAGACATAGTAGTTCGACTCGACAGGTTTGTAGAAGTTGCACACAGAATAATTCGATATGTTGAGCTTGTAGAAGTCGCATGCAAAATTATTTGGCCTGTCGGATATATAGAAGTCGCACACAGAAAAATTGAACCCGACAGCTTTATAGGAGTCACACACATAGTAGTTCGAACTGTGTCGTGCCAAGACGAGCCAAGCCAAGTCGTGCTGTGCCGAATCAAGACTTGTCATGTCATAACGAATCGTGTCGAACCATGTCGAAAATATTTGCTATGGCTGTAAAAAGATTATCAAAAAAGAAGAGAAAAGGTGTACGAACTTTTGCCACACGTGTAACTCTAAGGCTTGTCTGTGTTGGTCCAATTCTATGAGAGTTTTTAATTTCTGTTTGTACGGAGGTGTGGTGATGCCACGCGTGTAAGGGTCGTGATGAAGTGTCGTGGGTTTTGTAAGGTTAGAGCGGAGATGACAAGAGCTCTTTGGCCTTTTGAGTTGGAAATGGTGTACGAATGTATGGAGAGGAGGAGAAGAAACAACCATTTCATTTCTGTCTCTCTTTTCTTCAATTTTGTTTTCCCTCGTTAGTTGATCAGACTCCTCGCAGACATATGTCACATAAGAAGATTGTGTTGCATATCTCTCAACGAAAGCATCAATAATCAAGGATTAGTCTCTCGGCATCGAGAAACTCCCGAAAAATTATAGTTCAAGAGAAGATAAAAAAAACAAGAGAGAAAGAGACAAAGTAAGGAATCGATATTCCCTAGAATACTCCAAAGGAATGGGCAGCGGGCCTCTTGAATCCTCACCGTTACCACAGCGACATTATCCTTCCCACATAGTAATTGCTACAGTACTAATACACAAAAACTGCCCATTTCTATCTTGAAAATTTCTGACCATTTCAGAAAATACGGATTCAAAGAGGATGTCTTGATTAGTGAGAGAATGAATCTCTTTTACAGTACAAAGTTCTTCTATATATAACAAGTAGGTTAGTAAATACATATTTGGATGAGCCAACGAAGGCTGAGGCCCAATATAGAATTTGGGTCATATCACCCACTGTGATAATTGAAGGTGTGGCAGTTCAAACAAAGGAGCATGTGGAATCTGACTTGCATGCTCGCCACCAACTCATTGATCCAACCATTCATATTTTTGAGGCCGAACATGCACATGCTCTGCTAGCGTCGGCTCGAAGTCCTCATCGGTAAGTCTGTGTTCTTGCATCAAATTGTGAAAATATGCCCATGTTGCACATCTTCGATGTTTTTCCGACAAGTTCTCTGAACACGTTTTAGCAAAAGTCTATATTGCTCGATTGGTGAAAGCTCCAATGACATCTCTAGCAAGAGCCAAATTGCGAATCACCTAAAAAATAAATTTGTTCAGAACATTAATACATTAATTACTAACTCACATAACTCGTAAACATGCCTTCAATTACCCTTTGTTGCACAACTTAGCCACGCATGATGAAAGACTGTTGAAGGAGTGGCGTGGTGTCTTGTCAAGTTGTTTCATAAGCTCATTGTGCAGTTGACAGACGCCACCATACGATTCTCATCTCCTCGTGATTGAACCATTCTAAGTAATGGTTCCATGCAGACTCGAGAAAATCGTATCCCACTTCGACATAAAATTCGGAGCAATGCTTCAACATGTTCATCCACTTGGAATGGAACACCTCTTAATCTTTGCCTTGGTACTTTTTCGAATGATCTATCCGATGAAGACGGTTTGATTTGGGTGGTAAAATTGGAGGTGGTACAGTTTGGAACATTCCAAATTGTTGCCACAGTCGTTCTGACATGTACTCTATGATTCACTTGCAGATCATGGGTACATGTAGAATATGATGCTCCTGTGCAGCTTATCATCATAATCGTGAGTTGATCCCATCCAATGTGCCCTCATGTCATATCCCATAGAAAGGAATGTTCTTCATTCGCGGTCATTCGATAGGAAATCAGCTCCAAACTCACATTTGTAATAACATCAAAGGACCTGTAATTTGATTGTTATTCTTATCGGAAGCACGACACAAACTACGATAAAGACGTCAAGAATTGTTGTATCCCAACTATAACATAGTGGATCATTTATATCAATCAAGAACTAAATCCACATTGTTTGAATATAGCCGGAGTGGTCCAGAGACATGATCGAGGAAAACAAGTCTAGCATATATGCCCGAACATATCGCTCAACTTCTTAGGCCTCGACATTGTCGAAAAAATGTGTAATAAGATGACGTCTGTCATCATCCCCTTATCTTTCCTCTTGCTACGGTTGATGCAACAAATGCTACTCATATGAAATTGACCCGGGGGCCTCCGAACATGTTCCAGTCGGCTCGACCAAACGTGTCCCAAATAAGTCCATCCTACGTATCATCTGTATTACCAATTATCGATCTTCCAACCATCGATAAATCCCACATACAAAGTACATCTTCCGAGGTTATCGTCATCTCATCAGTTAGAAATGAAAAGTATGAGTTTCTCTCCTCCATATTTCCACAATAGTTGTTATTAAGTCACGGTCTATCTTAGTTGTTCCCAATCGTGCCAAATGATCCAATTAAAATCTTTCAAGAATTGAATGTAGTTGATCATTACAAGTAAATGTCATGAACCCAGCCATGCATTCAAAAACAAATGTCGCATATTATTAATAAAAGCATTGCTTAAAATAAAGTACTAAAATCCTACAATTAAATAATTTTACAAAAAAGGTAAAAAAAAATTACCGCATAATAAGCTCGGTTGGATGTATGTGTGGGACTCAACATGAGTCACGAACCTCGATACAGAATCTCACGTTGAGGTCGAAGCTCGGACTCCGCATGACCTCTACTTCTACCTCCACCTCTTGCATTTGACGTGACTATATTCACTTAAACTATAAAATTAAAGGTCATGAAAAAATATTATAATACTTGTGAAGGTTGTGTGTTTTGAAAGTTATCTTTTTTATAACGAATTTATGAATTGTTTATGATTTTAAATGTTATTATACATTTATGTTCCTTGAGATTGATATGTTATATCTTTAGAAGTGTTCAAGAAGATGCTCATGGTCTTGAACCATAGAACTCTTTAGATGAAAACATATAATCCTAAATATGTTCACAATCGTGATAATTAAAGGAAACATTATTTACCATGAAGGTTTTTTGTCAATTGAAAGTACATTGTAGTTCTATAAATGTTGATAAGTGATTATCATTCAATGACATGAGTATATAAAATAGTGATTCTTTATATACTGAACATGACCTAACTAGATGGAGCATTATATGGATTAGTTTTGTGTCATTAATGTTTCCAATGTGTCTTTGAATCTTATATATGAGACATGTAAGTTTTTTCACATGAGAAGTATATAATGTGATTACTATTAAAGTCCATTCAAATGATTGGAATAATATAGTAATTCGTTATGTACAACTTGTGCGGGAGAAATTTATATGTCAATATTATTATTGTCCCTCAATTATTTGAGTTATGATATTACTGGGCCCCTTGGTAAAGTGAAATTATATTGCATGCAATATAACTGATGTAGTTATACTTATAATTCACTTGAGAGACCAAGAAAATAATATAATGCAAAAATGACACGATCCTATTTTGCATATTATTTAAAATATCATGAGACAAGGATAGACACGAATTAAGTGGATCAAGCACGTAACGACTATGTCGTTTTGGAGACTATAATGTAGTGATAGAACCTCTTATAGTCCATAATATAAAGTATTTTATATTATATCCCAAGATGACGTAGATCCTCTGTAAGGTCACACCAACTGAACAGAAACAACAAGTATTTTACATTTTGAATGATGTATTTAATCTCATAATGTATGAGTTAAAATGCATGTGATAAAATGTTAAAGTAATATGTCATGTAAAATGACATGCTTAGATTATAAAATAAATTTATGAGAATATATGTGAATATTATTTTGTATAATGTTTGAGAGCATTATAAGAATAATAAATTAATTCATATTAGAATAATATAGTAATATTATTTACTCATAAATTGAATCCTTGCAAAATATGATTAGGGAATAATAAGAGAGTAATCATAGCCATTTGTGTAAATAATTAACACAAGTGTTGCCCTAGGACTTGGCTATATAAAGGGGTATGTTTGAGATGAAAAATGACTTTTTCTCTCTCTTCCCACAATGGGATGAATAGTAATCCGTGAATAGTAACCCTTGATTTACCCTCTCTTGTGTGTAGAAAGAAAAACCCCATTGTTCTTCTTTTCCTTCTCTTGCAAGGTTTAGCCACCAAATTAAATAGCTTGTTCATTGAAGATTGAAGATCTAGGTGGTTGGATCTAAGCTCTAACCTCTACATCCATCTATCTAAGGATGCTTTAGGTTGTTGTTTAGGTTCAAGGTGAACCAAGAGACAAGGGTGCTTCCATGGCCGAAGAAGGAAGACGACGGTTTCCAAGAGACCTAGAAGAGGAATCGACTCCTCTCTACGAAGAGATTTGACAATCTCTTTAGGTATAATCTTTTATCCACTCTTGTGCAAGAAATAAATGTTTTATTTTCTGTTTTGTTGATGCACAAGAGGTGTTCGATGAAATGTCATAGTATAATCTTGCTTGCAATTGTTATATAAATAAGATCATTTGTGTATTGAGTTAAATAGAGGCAAAAAATTTTAATTTTCGTCCTCTTGAACTTACACATGAAATCCCAACAACTTGTAACCCTAAATTCTATTTAAACAATAATCGCCAATAATCCACAAGAATCAATAAACAAACTAATATATACATTTTACTCATAGTTTGCATGAGAGATTAACAAACAAACAAAATTTACAAAACTTCCGACAATAATCCTAGAAAATTTGATAAACACATAATAAATAATTTGAACAAAAATTATCACCAATAATCAACAATAGTCACTAAACAAACTCATATTTTCTCTTTATTCATAGTGAAGGAGAAGGAAGGAGAAACTTGATCCACCAATGGAGAAATGAGGAAGAGTGTTGAGGAAAACCAAGTGAGAATGAGTGAGAGAATGTTGCTGGGGGTGTGGAGGAAAGAGAGGGTAGGGTTTGGGGTAAGGAGGGTTGGATTGGGAGAAAGAAGAAAGTTTTTGGGGATTTTAGAAGAAGGAAAATAGTGAGGGGAGATAAGTCACATATAAGGTTAAAACAAAAAAAAGGATTGCTATGGTGCGCGACAAATAGTATAATTTCTAATATTCTGGGCACGACTAATAGTAGTTGGGAGCGCTCGGGTTCTTTGAGAAGCAATTCACCAGTTTAGGAGACCAATAGTAGCATTCCTAATATTATGGGCAAAAAAATGACCTAGTGGGATTCGAACCCTAGCCATTCCAAACCAAACAACCCAACAATTGCGCTCCACCACTAGATCATTCTTATTTCTCGTTAACTCTACACCAATAATTATACTTAAACTATTTTTAGTTTCTTTTTTCAAGAACACTTTGTTCATATATTTTGAACTAGTAATATTGCTATTAATTTATTATTGTCATTAATAATTTTACTATTAACTTATTTATTGTTACTTTCTGCATTTTCATTATTTTCATTATTGTTATACTAATTATTACTTCTTATTATTATTATTATACTTATTATTTTACTATTTCTATTATGCTTTTATTTTTATTATACTTATTATTTTATTTATTGCACTTAATATTTTTATTTATATTGTACTTATTTTATCAAGTGTATTATAATATTATGCTTAATCAAGTATAATATTATTATCATCATCATTATTTTTAATTATTATTATTATTATTATTATTATTATTATTATTATTATTATTATTATTATTATTATCTTAGGGGCGTTAATGTGTACGATACGGGTCGGATGGAGCTATTTTCTTATTCGTACCTATTTTAAATTACTCTTACCCATACCCTACCCTTACTCGTTACAATTCGACTTACCCTATCTTTACTCGTTAAAATTATGGGGTAACGAACGGGTAATAGACGATACGGATAATATTACTATAATATTTTTTAGTTTTATAAATAAATCATATTTTACACAAATACACCTAAAATTAATATATTTCATAAAAACAAGCACAATACGAGAGCAAGTAGTGCATATACATTAACGACAAAAAATAATATATAATGTGAAATATTAAACAATAGTTAAAATTATACGTACATTTTTTTAGAAGGATTAAATGAGAAGATGGTAAAATTTAATTAATAATTAGTTGGATGAAACTATTTTGGTAGAATTCAAGAGACAAGCAATAATATTTGGTTAAAAATTAAGAGTTTTATTGAAATTTAGGACAAATAATTAGATGGTCTCATAGAAAACTTAAATTACTAATAAATTAATAATTTTTACAGATTAAAATAGAATATATATATATATATATATTTATTTATATTTATATATATTATTTTATATTTACCCTATAGGGTAACATGTACGAAATAGCTCTTACTCGTACGATTATTCATTTAGCTAATGATAAAAAATCTTATGCATATCCATACCTGATAAGCTAACCAAAAAAAGTCTTACACATACCGGTCTTATCGAATACGATACGAATCGGATAAAAGAGAAAATTTAGTTGACAACTCTAATTATGCTATCGTCATAACGATGGGAGATCAAGATGCCACACTTCAATCAAGGTCATAGATCCGTGTTAGGTATATATCAATTTGATTAACTTGACTGAAGACTAGTACGGAAAAGAAATAAGTACCGGCCATGATCAGACTTTATGAATATTTGATAGTTCTTACAACTATCTAATCTATTTAACTAAGTCACAAGGTGCTTAATTATTATGATTACAAGTAGTTGTTCTATAAGTTAATATCAGTCATCGTATCCGTGCACATCAACATAACATATAAAAATCACCCACATATTAATAATCACAATTTTATAATTAAAACTATATATTATAAGAATATATATAATACATAAGTTACTATATAAAAAATGAATGAGTGTCCTAGTGGTTAAGTGCTTAAAAATTGTTAGACTTGACTTCAGGTTCAAATCACATTGTCTATATTATTTATTGCAAATTTTAACTTTAATAACAAGTTTTAGGAGATCTTCTGTGGCGAATTTCTGAGAACGGTTGTGTTGAAGTTCGAAATTTGCTTGAGAACACTACAGATGAAATTTGATCAGATAGTTGTTACACGATCCTCTCAATAAACTATTAAATCAGAATCTTGAAGTGTTTTGTCATTCAAACTCCTCACAGTAGAGATAAAAATCAAAACGTACAAATGAAATTCTAGCCGGTCCAATTTAGATCACGTGTGCACTAGAAAGTATCAAGTCGTTCAATGATTTGGCTGCCGTGCATGATTGTATATACAGAGCAAAGTCAGAATTTTTTGCTGTGGTGCGGAGATATCAATACCAGTAATTGGTATTTTGTTAGTAAGTTGCCAAATAGCAATGAGAAAAACCAAGATATTAAATAATGTAAATTAATATTGACGCAATGAAAATTTTCATTTGAAGGACAATGTAACTAAATTCAAATAATAATATATATATTTTTTAAAATATCGGCATGAGTTGGCCACTACCAAAATTTACACCTAAAATCTGTCTCGATATTGCAAATAAAAAGGATTAATGATAAATGAAAGGAACACATGTTAATAGGTAAATCTCTCATTTTAAATCTCACATTAAAATTAATTAGAAATATGAATCAAGGATATTGGTATGATTATCCCTTGTTATACAGCGTCAAAGCCGATAATAAGTGTTAATAAGTTTCAATTTTGCATTGGTTGTTGCTTCTTCTCGGCAAACTCCACTCTGCTTTGGTTCTTCCGGTGATCTTTTTCCATTCTGCTGACCACCTTCTTTTTGTTGATCTTTCTTTCCTTTATTCTCAACCATTTGATCAAGCTCTGACATCTAGGCCCATTCTCAAGATTAAAGGTGATCAGAATTTCAAGAAATAGCCCATCGAAATATCAAGAAATGGTCGAACTTAACAAAATTTGTCTGATCCAGAATTCTCTATTGACATCAGCTAATCTCCTAGGAGAATTGATTCCTCATGCAACCCATTTAACCTTATCCCAATCTCCTGTTACATCTTCTACTACACCGCTGCTGCCACAATCGTATAATTCTAATAAAGAAACATCTCGACCTTCGTCAGTCGTATTCTCCACTTCTCTCCAGTCTGTGCGTCATTCTTTCTCGATACCTCACTCGTATCTTGATGCAGCTTAATTCGGTTCAAATCAAAATGGAGAAAATCTAAGATGATGTATCGATACCCAGAGAAAACCTAGATCTGAATCTTTCTTCTCCTAATTCTCTCGACCTCCGCCTCGTTTTACCTTTGCTCCAAACTCTAACCTCTCTAAACTCAATCTAAACTGATTTTCTCTTAGAAAATCACGAGAACTAGGTAAGAAGGTGTGCTATAGGTGTGGGGAATCATGTCATCACTCTTACCAGTGTAGGAATCCACAAGTGTGCCTTGCTTTTGATCGTACGGGTCATTCTTCGTTAGGTTGTAGAATCTTAATATTATTCCTCCATCTGGTAGTTTTTCTCTTTTGAAGGTTTTAGAAGAAGCAAATAGGTTTCTTCCTGTTCTCTTTTCTTTAAACCCTGACATAGTCAAGCATAGAGAGATTTTAGATTGTAGCGTTGTTATTCATGATGAATTTAGAAAAGGAGCAGTGTTCATTCAGAATCATTTTTACCGATCCATGGATGGATCAAGTCAGCACAAGCAATTCCATGGAAATGTTTTTTATAGAACCTCCAAATGAGGGGTGGTGTCGTACGACTATATCTAAAGCTAAGATTTGGCTAGGTGGGGCAGGTTTTCCACTAGAAGCTTACAACTCGTATACGCACAACATTAAACTTGCTCCTACTATAGTAACATGGGTTATAATTTTTAGTTCTGCCTTTTGAGCTCTGGAAAGAGCATGAATTCATGAGAATAGCTCATGAATTAGGTGGTTTTTTGATTGAAATTGACTCTGTTAACAAGTCTCATGCATATTATACTGTATTGAGAGTAAAAATAGGGGTCTCAAATCTCAATGTCATATTCAAGGGTAGGCATATTCTTTTTGACATTGAGTCTGGTGAGAAGTTTTACTTCTTACATGTTGAGGTTGATACTGATAATCAGGATAGCTCTAATGAATATCCTTGGGGGCAGGATCATAATAAACCAAATTGGAAACTTAATGGTCCACCTTCTGACCCTTCTGATCATGCTAAACTCCCAATCAAACCCCTGTCAAAAGTAACACCGGTCCTAAAGAAGTTAGTAGTTCTGGTAGTAAAGATGATTCTATGAAGGATAAAGAGGTAAAGCTTCATAAACTCAGGATCAAATTTGGGATTCTTGGGTTGAACAAGAACACCCCCCTCAAATCATTCCCCCTCATTCTCACCTAGTTAAAATGTTTAATACTCAGATTCTGGAAAACAAACCATTAGCTCGGGGGATGTCAAAACCCTATATCAGGTCTACCCTGCTCCTCTATGGATTCTGAACCACCCTTCAACAATTTTGACTCTCAAAACATAGCCTTAGTAGTCTGCTCTGAAAAAGAAATAAGAGACTCTAATATAGAAGAACCTGAGGAAGATTTTGAATCAGAGGGTAGTTTGGGTGTCAGTTTCCCAGTAGGTGGTGGGAACATTAGTGGTTGAAGAGGGGGTGGAAGGGGTCTTGGTAGTGATAGACACAATATGAGGATACAATTGAAGTCCAAAGGCAGAGGTAGAGGAAGCGACAAAGGCACATCTGGTAAGGCTTCTTGTATCTTAGATAATTGTCCTTTTGCTGAATTTGCAGATTCTGATGTAGTTAAATTTTTTGAGGTATGTGGTTTCTCCTTAGGAAAAATTGAAGATATTAGAATATCTGTTGTGAATAAATTCAGCTCTATAATAAGAGATAAATTTGTTTCTATTTTAGAATCTTTAGTAGAAGAAAATTCTAAAATGAAGTGAAAAAGAAGAATTATTTAGTGAATATTAGTGAGGACTTCCTTGGTCCATCAGAAGATTTAGAATAAAATACTTATGGTACAAATACTAGATTGAAATTAGAGAGGTCTTGGTCAATCTAGAAAAATGACTCTCTTAAGGGAGTTAATAGAAAAGCATGATATTGATATTGTAGCAATTCAAGAAACTAAAAAAGAGGACTTCAGCAATAGGATTTTAGATCAATTAGGTAAAAGTCATATGAGATGGATATTCAAATCATCTCAAGGCAATTCTGGTGATATTATTTTAGATTTTGATTCAAATAAGTATGAAGTTCTGGCTTCTAGGATCCTTACTTTCTCCATTACAGTTGAATTTCAGAATAAGGATGAACAATATATTTGGACCCTTACTATTGTTTATGCACCATGTCTAAATAATCTTAGAAAAACTTTTTTGGTTGAATTAGAAG
>CAXKVX010003769.1:0-19226 GCA_964058865.1 Eleocharis quinqueflora
AGAAACACTTCTCATAGTACGATATGATATTTTGTGGTGTTTTCTTTAATGGTTACCACCCATAAATGAAGTACTCATATAAGAAACACTTATCGCGGTAGGGTAAGATGCTTTGTGATGTTTTCTTTAATGGTTACCACCCATAAATGAAGTACTCAGATGAGAAACACTTATCGCGGTAGGGTAAGATGCTTTGTGATGTTTTCTTTAATGATTACCATTAATAAATGAATTATTCTGATCAGAATCACTAATAAATTAAATACTCGAACATGAAGTACTTAGAGTGGTACTCTATACTTTTTTGTTGTGTTTTATTGAATGGTTACAACACTTAAATTAAATACTCGAAGAAAAAACTCTTCTCGTAGTAAGATATGATGCTTTGTAGCGTTTTCTTGAAAGGTTACCACTCATAAATGAAGTACTCTGATCAGAAACACTTCTTACAGTAGGATATGATGCTTTGTGGTATTCTGTTGAATGGTTACCACTCATAAATGAAGTATTGTAATCAGAATCATTTATAAATTAAGTACCGAACATGAAGCACTTAGAGTGGTACTCTATGCTTATTCATTGTGTTTTAGTGAATGATTACAACACTTAAATGAAGTACTCAGTGAAGAAACTCTACTCGTAGTAAGATATGATGTTCTGTTGAGTTTTCTTGAAAAGTTACCACTCATAAATGAAATACTCTGATCAAATACAATCCTCATAGTAGGATATGATGCTTTGTGGTGTTCTCTTTAATGGTTACCACCCATAAACAGTTCAACCCCGCCAAGTGTACTTGCTTACAAGTACACGAAAGACTTAAAATAACAAATAATATAATAAACAATATAACTGATTTCACACGAGAATGAACATCACACACAATTATACAAAATACACAAAACATCCAAGTTAATATATAAAACCAGCGTCTATTTACAAAGTATATTGAGTCTATACAGCAGAAGCAAAAGGAAAATACATCAAAAGAGAACGATCTCACTGACAAGTATGGTATCGACCATCTCACCTGGACCCCACAATCATCGTGGATGGTGAGTAATTTATAAAATTTACTCAGTGTGGATTAAGGCTTAGCCTTTGGGTTTATATACAATTCAAGGTTAGACCAGTTCAAACTTAATAAATTAAATTAAGGTACACTACACTAATTTAAGTGACAATCATGTTAACCCTTTATAAACTTTTAAGTAGAACTATCCAAACGGTCGATGCGATGGAACCCAAAAAATAGAAAGAAGGGACTCATATAAATAGCTTGATATAATATTAGTACGAGAGTATCAAGTCACCCAGACCAAACAATCTACCCGTAGGACACAGGAATTTTCCCCCGAGCGGGCAAGCATTTTCGACAACACAACTTACAAACTCAAGTTGCGTCAAGCGGGCGCGTGTTTCCGACTGTCCTAACTAACTAACTTGACTTAACAGAAAATTTTAAGTTCCAGAGCTGAACGCCCTGGTAAAACATGAGCGGCTACGAAAGCACACACTTAGTAAAAAATAGATTCCTCGCCTACCTCACCAAAAAAGAAAAGATAAAATAAAAATATACAACCTCAGTTCCCATACGAAAATAAGAAACTGACTATCCGTTTGAAAAAAAAATAATATAAAGAGAACTTTCTTTACCAACTAAGGGTCAAAGGGAAGCCCCTGACTTTCTTTGTACCAACCAGGGGCCAAAGGAGAAAGCCCTTCTAAAATTAGAGATCTCGTAATTATAATATCGGCTACATAGAAAATATAATACATAACATAATAGCTCCAATACCTCACATATGACACACATACTCTAAACTGAGATACTGAACTTTAATCACTCAAAGGAGGAATTTATGATAGATAATATATATACTAATATGGAGACTTCAAAGAAAAACTCTAACGGCACTACGAGCCATCAAGTGATGTACTGGTTTGGTGAGCATCAACTGAATGTCCTTGAAGACATCCTGGTGAGGGAACCCCACGGGCGTTTAGCTTGCGTACGTAATTCGACCCGGCGCGATGTCCTCAGACCACATCCAGCTGGTGATCACCGGCTTGACTCTCAACACTCTCAACAAATACATATAATATATAAATACGAATCTACCTAATAAAGTAGCTATACGCTAGCTTGCGTACATAATCTCACGTGCAGTATGAGTGCAAATTACATGCAATGCAGGCATGTCTCAATAATTGGTATAATTTACCGTTATGCAATATGGCATGGTCAAATCCTATGGTCCTTTATCAAGTTGTGGTGATTTGGTACTGCAATGCAATTAAAAGAAATAAAGGTAAGGTTGGTATGATCCTAATGATTGAAAGGAATATAAACCCCAGGAACCACACCTGGAAAGACTGGAGACGAAAGTGGAGCATACTCCGAGGGAAGTTCTGCTGTGTCCGCGCCTGTATCAGCATCGATTGCGGCAAGATCATCCTCGTCACCTGCGAGTGGATACGAGTCGATTAAGTCTCCTAATTTATTTAAGTTAGGATTTTATCAGTTTATTATGTCATCATCCTTTTAAGTTAGGAAATTGGAACAAACATAATTTATGCATTGGGACGTCCTTGATGCTCCTAATGTTATTTCATTATTAAGGTTACTTAGTTAAAACCTCAGAGTTACCACTGCATTTTGATTGTGTGAGATTTCTAACCTACAGTCTTTCATTTTTAATTGAGTTGTTTCATTAGTTAAGTGTCCTTGTTAAGTTTTATCTTGAGTAAGACGTCAGGACGATAATTCTACGGAACAACAAATTAAGAACAACACAAAGCAAGCATGTTATAAATCCAACCACTTCTAGTTGTGCACTTTTATTTTTAAACTAACAAAAGAAGAAAGGAAAATAATTAACTAGGGTAATAGCTAATAGGTGCATATTTATACTATTTATGTGCATATAAAGAAATTGATCAATATATGTTATTATAATTAAATATTTACTTAGTCATAATTGTGTGTGTGTATGTTATAGGTATTTATGTGTATATCGTATTTGATGTGATATAGATAAATTGATCAATATACATATTTATATTTATATTATTACTTAGTCCAAACTTGTTTTGATGTCGTCCCGTATTTAATTTATATGTGGTGTGATACTTTATTAGATTAATATAATTATTGGTGATAGATTCATTTTATTACACCTTATAATAACTATTTACTTATTGTCCTAATATTTATTATTTCACTAAGCATTTACGTACTTATCTTATTTTATTTTAACAGAGAAAATGATTAATATATAGGATTATCTATGATAATATATTACTTTCAACTTTACATACTAATATTTTTACTAATCATTTGATTAATCCTATTTAGGATTAATCCTTCTAACTAATTTCCTAACTATAACTAGTCGTATAATAATGTGTATACATGTGTAATAAGTAGATATAGAAAATAAAGAAGTAAAAATAAACTCAAGAAACACAATTAAAATCATGTTGGTTACTTTTAAATTTGTTTTGTGTTTTAATTTAAGTTTTTTGGGATCGGAGACCCGAGACTTACACGTCATCGCCAGAGCTCTCGCTGCTCGAGTTATGTCGTGATCTCCCTTTTTATACATTTCTCTGTCCTTTATGATTTATGGGACTAATAAATTAATTATTTATGGCCATTTATTCAAATTGGGTCGGGTCTCCTTTTTATTTAAATTTGAAACACACTCAATAGCCCATAATCCGAAAGGGCCCAAATCCAAAAAGAATAAAGACCCAACAATTAATTAATTTATTTATTTTGGGTCAAATGGGTCCAATTAATGAGCCTTAAGGCCCAATTTAGTTTTAAATAAATTTCTAAGTTTTTAAACTAAGGCTTTAAAGCCCGAAATTCCTCACAAGGGCCCAGTCATGACCTTTGGGCCCATTACTCACGAAAACAGCAAATCCCAACACATAACAACAAGGGGCTGTACTGGTGGCTGGTGCTGGCATGTCAATACAACACCCAATCAAGGCATTGACGGTACATGTACCAGAAACACCAAACCTAAACCATAATCAGACACCAATGTCAGCAAAAAAAACTAGAATCCTAATCTAGCAAATCTGGAAAGGTGCCAATATCATCACAACCCAACAAAATCTCAGTTTTAACCATCTACAGGCACAGTTCAGATTTATTGGTCAGAATCAAGACTAAGTGCCAGACAACAAGCAGCATTTAATTCAACAACCATTTGTGCCAGTAGCAATTAAATCCTATCACAATTCAGATCTGGCACTAACAAAGCACAAGAACACATAAACAGTCAATACTCCAGCTTTCACAACCTTAACAGCAACAAGTAAACCTCATAACTCAGCTCCACAACACTAGCACTAAATCCTAACTCAGTTTAGTGGGTGTTAGCATTATAAAGCATCATAGAGAAACAACACATCACAACAAGCAGCATCATCACAAAGAACAACAAGAGAACTGACAACAAACAAGAAAGGCATCGCATCAAATTTTTAGGGTTACCGGAAAAGGGTCATGTGAGACGATGAGAGATGAATGACAGAGATGCACCACCACCAGCTGCATTATCTCTGGCCTCCCTCCTTCTCTTGCTCTTAACACTTTTCTTTCTCAAGTTTCAATTCTCAAAATTTACCCTTTTAAAAAAAAAGCTAATCTCAGCACATGAGTTCTTAGGCCAGCAAAAGGAGGAAAGGAGGTCATCGTTCCAGTTTTATAGGCGTAGAGATGAGGAAAACCAGTAGTAGGGTTGGTGTAGCATGTCAAGGGTGACAAGGTAGTGAGGGTGCCAAGTGGCAACGTGATCAGGCCAATAGTCAAATGGCTCGAACCACTCGAGTGCCTCGAGTAAGCAAGGCGAGAGAGAGGTAGGGAGAAATTCAAATTTCTCGGTGGATTTCCAAAGGCGACGTGACAAAGAGAGAAGGTGGGTTTCAGAAAAAATAGAGATCGAAAGGACGAGGCGAGAGAGAATGGTCGAGACGGAGAGATCGAGGGGACTGAGAGGGGAAGTGGGATCGGGAAAACAGCCCAAACTATGTGTACATTCATGTGGCTTTTGACTGTTATTCTCAAACACAACCCAATGGGGTAAGGCTGCTACTGCACAAGACATCATGACAAGTGCATATCAGCGTACATGATGGAACCAATGGCAAAAGCATACGATATCCTTCTCATGTCCTCCAGCTCACCAGGTCTCGAAGGACACTAGGTCTTACTAAGGTGAATGCCATGTGACATAAGCAAGAACCCTCGTTTGGAGTTCTCAATGCTAAACCTCTTTAGCACCTTATCAACATATGTGTTTTGACTTAGTATGATAAGTTTCTTGGATATATAGATTCGTATACCAAGCACATAAGCAACATCATCCAAGTCTTTCATTGAGAACACCTTCAACAATGAAGACTTGACAGATTCCATAAGGGAGATGTCATTCTCAATCATAAGTATGTCATCTACATACAAGACTAAGAATATAATTGAACTCCCACTCACTTTTTTATATACACAAGGTTCTTCATCGCACTTGACAAAATCAAACTTTTTTATCTCTTTATCAAAGCAAATGTTTGAACTCCTAGTTGCTTGCTTCAATCCATATATGGATCGTCGAATCTTGCATATCTTTTCAGCATTATTTGAATCCACAAAACCATAGGTTGTGTCACATACACAAGCTCCTCTAAATCACCATTTAGAAAGGCAGTTTTGACATTCATTTGCCATATTAAAATGCGGTCAATGCTAAAAGAATCCTGATAGCCTTGACATAGCAACGAGTGAAAAAATCTCATGATAATCAACTCTTGAATTTGACGATACCCTTTCGTTATCACCCGTGCTTTGTACACAGTCAAATTTCCAGCTGTCAATCTTCTCTTGAAGACCCACTTATTCTCACTGGGTTTACCCCTTGGGGTGGAACAACCAAATCCCAAACATGATTATCATACATGGATTTCATGGCTTCACTACAGAAAAAAGACCTTTCTGCTACCAATAATCTGGTAGCAGATGCATGAAGCGCCGGTCGCAGATGGGCCTCAGCGACCCATACCAGTCGCACTAATCTCGGTCGCACTAAGCTGGTAGCAGATAGTTGTCCAGCTACCGGTGATGACGTCATCACCGGCAGCAGATAATTCAACTGCTACCATAATTTAGGTAGCACAAATGGGAATTCACCGGCCGCTGTTGTTGCCATTATAATTAAAAAATATATAGTGCCCAATTGCCTTTTTTTTAATTGCAAACATATTCAGCACTAAATAAAAATTTCAAACTATCAAAATTCAACTCATCCTTACAATCAAGATATTGAATACTATTATTGTACACCAGAAACTATAAAATATCAACAAAATTTTCGAACACTACAAACCAAAAGAACAATATCAAATTCTAATATGTCAAAAAGTACAATCGATACTGATATTAATTACAAATCTAGAAATATTACAAAATCATCAACCCAAAACATCTTCTCAATTGATAGCCAACCCAAAACTCTGATCAACTATTACAATTTTGAAATCTAAATCAAACCAATGTCAAGAACCTTATTAAATCACAAGTTTTATCTCGAATACCATCTTTGTATCTGAAATTGCAACATACAAATGAAATTAGCTTCCTTGTATTACTCTAAAATAAAGGATTTTCATGTAGCAATTTTACTATGATTTCTTGTAGAAATTAGTCTAAAATTAATCTATTTTTTCCAGGCTAGTTGTATCTCATAATCAATATATTTTTGTACTAAAAAAGCACAAGTGATAACCATCAGTATTTTGTTGAATCTTAAGATACTAAACTCACACATATTTTTTTCATGTAGCAATTTATAACAAGATCTAAACTAACCATTCTAAAAACTTTGACAAGAAAAATAACATGGACGTGACGATCATGAAAGAAACACTGAAGATAGAAGAATGCCTTTTTATTTGTATCAAGTGAGGACTTTGGTAGCTAAGAGTTACACACCAGCATTCTTAGCAATCAGTTTTCGAAAATGGTTCAATGCTCTCTTTTATATATCAGCTCCAACCTATATTGCAACATAAATCTACATGTTAATATCCAATACAATGACATTTTGAATCATCAAATCTTGTGCAATTGATTGCCCATAAATTGTGAGGGCACCAGCATGCTTTAAATTGCACGGATAACATACTGTAACTTCGAATTCAACTAATATCCAAATTATGTACCTTTTGCTCATCAGTTTCGGAAGTATCTTTGATGGCCTCAACTTTAGCAACAAGCCTCGAGTGTACAAACCTCCTCCTACAACTGTTCCTTCCTCTACGACTGCAACGTAGTATGCACTTGAGAGATGAACATTATGTCTAATTGATTGACAATATATTACCAAGTTTAATGAAGTACCTTGGTTGTATTGAGAGCATCACGAGCGCTCAATTTCTTTCCTTTTTGACTCTGTTTTGATTTGAGCTCCAACATAAAATGTTAGAACAATGTGAAGGAGTTAGACACCTCATTTATTTGTACCCGAGCATTATTGTTGCCGCAGAAAAAAGGGTCTGTTCAGCTTAATTATGTTAAAATATCCAAAATACAAAAAAAGTGACTAAATTGATTTAACAAATGATATACCTTAATGCCAGAACACCAGAGTGCTTAATTATTCTTTCATTCAACTTTTCCTTCTCATATTCTTGTTCAGCTTCCTGAAGGACTAGCACAAAATAAATAAAGAATAAATAATACAAACTTATAAAGTGAAATCAGCTGTTTCTTTTGCTCTTCCTCTCAAAGAAAGAACTTATCATTCATTACTTCACAATGAAGCTAAAAGCAACTGCTATTGTCTTTTCTCTAGAATGAAAGAGTCATTTTTTTACTAACACAAACATTAAAACTTCTAGAAAAAACAGTCTCAATCTAAATTGTAAAAGTGCTCACCTCGATCAGGTTCTTAACTTGGACAACTCTTCTTGGCAACTTCCTTCGTAGTATTTTCCAACACCTCGCCTCCTGCTTTGTCCAGTGACAAAGCAATTGAAGTGATGTCCTAGTCTCCTTTCATTCCTTAAACAAAGGACACATAAGCCTCCTTCTCTACCTATATCAGGTGCAGCTGAAAATAAGTTTTGAAGCCGCATCTCCTAAAGGCTAGATAGTGGTTGTGATAAATTATGTTAAGCAATCATTCTTTCTCTATTTAGATATCGAGTATAAAATAAATTGAAACCTCAGCATTTTTCATATCAATGAGTGTCATGCAAACCTTTGATAGGAAAAAAAATCACAATCTAGAATCGCAAGATGCATAATAAAGGGAAAAAGTTAGTGTTTCTATTAAAACGACTAAATTTAGAAATAACCTTGGGAAAATACCTTGTTCATGATGAGAATTTTCTGATTCTCTGATGCTTCTCAACTTTTGTATCAGAGAAATTTAAACAATGCAGTTTTCCCTTATAAACATAGTGAGAGAGAGAGATAGAGAGAGAAACCTATCTTTGTCAGCTTCTGTCAAAGAAAGACCAGCTCTCAAGCATATAAGCTTATTGTCTCTGATTCTTCTTAACTTTTGTACCACAAAAACCCATTAACCTTCTTAAAGTATGCTATCAAAACTGAAAGGGAGTCAAAGAGTTCCTTCAGCAAACATATTTAGCAACCTACTATACCACAATTAGTTAAAATATGTATTGATCATCCATCTTGTACTTCAATTTTAAACAAAAAAGAATTCAAAATATGAATGTATTTTTTTTTTTTAAATCAGACGAAGAAACAAAAATAGAAATTGAATAAGTCCTATGATACTTATTTTAGTAATATAAAAAAACGTAATGCTAGTTAAACTTTTATTATGTCTCCCAATTTAATATGTGATAATAATCATATTACAAATTAAAACTAAGAAATCAATTTCAATAGTATGATCTACGCAAATATAATGCAAAAGACAATAAACTCAAACGTCAAGTCAAAATTTTCAAATTAAACAAGTGAAGATAAATGAGAGAGAGAGAATCTGTGTTAGTGTTAGTTGTGTACCTCGTTGAGAAAGAAAGATGAAGGTGATCAAGACTGGATATCGACGAGCAGTTCAGCTACTGAAAACAACATCGATCGAAGAATCACTTCTAGGAATCGTCGACATTGTCGATCGAAAGTTAGCTAGGGTTTTCTTTTTCGATGTTTCCTATCCACCGCTTTCATTTTCTCTGATAGAGAAGAAAGAGAAAGATGGGAATATAATATAAAAAGCAACGGGCCAAGCTATTAGAAAATGTATTGGGCCAAGTTCAATATGAGTTTGTTGCTAAGTTCAAAAATTTCATGAATTTTTATGGGCTAAACTAATTGCGGCCGGCGTAAAATTCGGATGGGTCGTAAATATGGACGCAATAAGTTCAAATTGCTGTAGTGCTTCTAGTCATTTATTGGAGTCGGACCTATCCATAGCTTCATTATAGGTCATGGGATCTTTGGTATCCAATATCTTTACCTCATGAAGACCCATGTATCTCTCTGGTGCATAGACTATCCTTGAGGATCTTTGTAAAATGGGCTCCGAAGTCTCTTGACGAACTTCTTCCATAGGCTCTTATGGAACATGCTCTTCTACATGTTGTGCCTCTGGAGTCTGAGATGATGTTTGGACTTCTTCCTCAACTAGTTGAGGTATTAGTCATGTCATGGTCTCGCTAGCCACACTGTCTACTACTAAAGGCTCATGGTCATTCCCTTAAATTTCTTCAAGGGATATCTAATTCTCATTATTCCTTCTTGAGAGAAACTCTTTTTCCAAAAATACCACATGTCGAGCAACAACAACATTGTTCTCGGATGGATAATAGAAATAATATCCTCGAATTTCCTTAGGATAACTTATAAATAAACATCTATCTAATTTTGGTTCAAGCTTGTCGGAAATCAACCTCTTGACATACTATTGATATCCCTAAATTTTAAGAAAAGACAAGTTTGAAATCTTTCCAACCCATATTTCATATGGTGTCTTCTCAATAGATTTTGATGGAATCTTATTTATAATAAAAGCAATGGTTTCAAGCACATAGTCCCTAAAGGTTTAAAGGCATGCTAGTTCGTCTCATCATGCAACGAACCATGTCTAGCAAAGTTTTGTTCCTCCTTTCAGAAACACCATTTCATTATGAAGTTCCTGGAGGTATGAGTTGTGAAACAATTCCACACTCTCTAAGATAAGCTCGGAACTGCTGACTCAAGTACTCGCCTCCTCGGTCAGATCGGAAGACTTTGATATTTTTATTGAGTTGGTTCTCAACTTTATTTTTAAATTCTTTGAATTTTTAAAAGATTCAGACCTTTGCCTCATCAAGTAAATATATCTGTATCTACTAAAATCATCAATAAAGGTGATGAAGTATCTAAAACCTTCTTTTGCATAAGTACTCATAGGTTCACATACATCACTATGTATAAGACCTAATAAATCACTTGCCATCTCATCCTGACTGGTGAAAAGCACAATGGTCATCTTACCAATTAAACAAGATTTGCATGTGTCCAATGACTCAAGATCAAGGTCACCAAGAAATCCTGCTTCTTGTAATTTCTTAATGCGACTCTCGTTTATATGACCTAAGCGATGATGCCACATTTGAGTTAAACTCTCATGTGAAGACTTGAGTCGTTTTTTATTGATATTATACATGGGCATTTCTAAATCAAGCAAGTATAGTCCATTCCTTAAAATAGAAGATCCACACAATAAAACACCTCTATAAAGAACAACACTTTTTCTTGATTACGAAATCATAACCAACATTGTCTAAGTAAAAAATAGAGATATTTTTTCTTGAAATAGAAGGTACGAAATAAAAGTTATCTAGTTTGAGTACTAGCCCACTTGGCAAACACAGCTTAACACATCCTATAGCTATAGCTGCAACAATTGTCCCATTGCCTACTTCGCTCTTATTCAGCATCCTCCTCTCACATAGTGCCTGCACAATGGAAAAAATGTGAGCACGAGATCCTGTATCCAATACCCGATCAGAAAGAGAAGTGACTATATTTATCTCAATAACAAATATACCTAAGATGGATGGAACATTTCCATTCTTCTTGTCCTCGAGGAACTTGGGACAGTTCCTATGCCAGTGGCCCTTGTCATGACAATAGAAGCACTCCACATCAGTGACAACCATTGCTTCTTTGTTTGAGGTTGACCATGAGTCACCACTCGGATCTTTCCTTTGCCTTTTGCCTTTTGCCTTTTGCCTTGTTGGCCTTGCACTTTCTCTTATTCTTTCCTTTGGCCTTCCCTTGCCCTTGAGATACTCAAGACTGATGGAGAACTCTTCTTGATATCAGCCTCATATGGTAGTTCATCTTGAACCTCGAAAAATCTAGATGGAAGAGAACCCAAGATAAGGTCTATGGCGAACTACTTATCCACAAAAGAGTCCAACCTCTCCCGTCGCGATATCATGCCCATCATTTTGAGCACATGTGCACTGATCGAGCTCCCTTCCTGCATCTTGCAGGCGATGAAGTCCATGGTCATTTTGTGCTTCTCATGACGAGCTTGCTCTTGGAATATTTCCTTGAACCTACTCATAATGAAGTACGAAGTGTTCTGCAAAAATTGTTTATGCAGTTCACCATCAATCATGGCGACCATGAGAGCATTAATCTCATGCTCATCATCAAGGTGCTTGTTATATGCCCTGACTTCATCTTCTTTAGTTTTGTCAGGCACATTGCCAGGGATAGCAAGGTCCAAAACATATTCTCTACCCTCATGCTTGAGAACAATTCTCAAGTTGCGATTCCAATCAATGAAATTGGTCCCGTCAGCGCGGAGACGTTCCTTTTTAAGGAGAGAATGGAGAAAAGAGTTTTGTGAAATTAAAGAGGTCATGATCTACAATATTAAAGGTTTGATTTTAGTTTACGAAATAGTTTTACTACATTATATTTTAATAAAACTCCCACTACAAAATTAAAACATTGCCCTTATTTGTAGTAGGACCGAAATCCAATTTTTATCAATTCTTAAGACAATGTCGGCATGAACTTAAGACTTAGTTATATTAGGTAAGCAACTCCTTGATAATTATATCCACGTGTAATTTTCGACTAACATATTCTCATAAGCTAGCAATCTTTTTCCCAAGATCCTAAACAGTTTAGTTCTCTTGTTAAGCCAACCACACTTTATTTGGTTCGATTTGACGGTCATGTCCATAATTCCTAAAGATTGAAAATGACGCTCACTTGGATGAAGACGCCACTTAACGATCAATAATTTGCTGCGGATAATGTCAAGAGAGAAAATTGCCTAATATTCTTTGGGACTTAAATGTGACTTTTATTTGATGGTCATGTAAGCATACACCCATACTTAACCTATGATTCAATCATCACAAATAAATATGACAACGTAAAAAAAAATTCACATTATCAGTGGTGAGTTTTGTATGGCTTGCAAAAACTCATTTTCGCATTCACTTGCTTCATCTTCCATCTCCATGGTTGATGTGCCTCCATTTAAATTACCCCCAATTCCTACTTAGAATTATTTCTAAAAGAAATTGAAAAATAAATTACACCCACTATTTAATATTAGACAAGCAAGCCATGAATGAATACGTGATAGGCAAAATAATATTTATGTCTTTTAATTATATTAATCTAATTAAATAATTATGAGGCACCAAAAGCTTACAAGCAATCACATTCATTCACAACACAAAGACATTGAATTATGACCATACATGTTACAGTAAATAATTAAAGAAAGAAGTAGTAATAAATGGTTGTAGTAGGACATTTAATTCATTTATGGCGCCAAGAGTTTTTCCTGCGATTTGGAACTTTACAGGGGGTTAATTGCAAAACGTCAAATTAAACTTAGAAAATTTCCTCCTTTCTCTGGATTGTTCCTGCCGCCTCTTTAATTTCTTTCACTTGTGCGCCATCTATTCCCTTCTCTTCTATTCTTTTCTCTCCTTGCCGTGGGTCAACAAGGAAATTTCCTTTCTATTTTCTTCTCTTTGTCGTGGGTAAAGTCAAAGCAAGGGAGAAGCATTTCTTTTGTACTTGGTGTGTTCACACCATCAGGGGTACTTGAATTATTTAATACCTATCATTCTCTTTGTTGTTTTGTTTTTCTTTCTCTTCTCTCTTCCGTGGGTATGGTAAACAAAAGGTGCAATTAATTTAGGGTTCATGTTGTATGCAACATAAGCATGCAACATAAGTATGCAACATAAGTAAGTTGTATGGTTACTAAATTATAATTTAGGGTTCATGTTGCACCAAATAACTAAACCATAGTATAATTTGTGTATAAGCATGTTGTGTTCAATTAAGACCATGTTGTGAATTGCTTCAAAGAGACCATGTTGGGTTTAATTGAGAACGGTTCAGGTGTTTGACAAGATGAGTCATGTTTGGTTTGAACATTAGTGATCTTGTTCAATTTTAATACCAACCAAAATTCAATTTAAAGGTATACATGTCCCTTGATGTTTATATTCAATTGCCATTTATTCAATCGCCATTTAAGCCCAATTAAAATCTATAGTTCAATCTTAAAAATAAGAAGAGAAATATTAGCAAGACTCAAATATGTTATCATCTTGGTTTAGGTAGATTTACAGGGGATCAGGAGAGATTGAGTGCAGACGCTTAGTGATTCGATACGCAACGACTACTCGTCAGGTGCGTAGTTTTACTTTCGGATTTACAAGAGGTTTGATTCTGAAATGTAAATATGATACGTTGCATTTTGATATCCGATTGAATTGCATATTTTGGAAATTCAGCATTCATGATTATATTGACTACTTGTATTGCATAATGGAGTTATCATGTTGTCCGGTTGCCTATATTGCTTATTCCCCATTTATTTTTATATTCTGGAATGATATTGAATTTGCAAAAGAAAGGTAATATAAGAAGGACGAGGATCGCAACCTGACTTCGCAAAACAGGATCTTTATGCGCATATAGAAACTGTCCCCTTCTGTGCCCAGTACCGGTTGGGAAAGGGGATTATATTACTTCTTTGGACCTAACGATGACGTTGGGTCAATGATTTTGATATGTGATTGTTTGAAATATGAAATGTCTCGAAATGATGTGAAATGTTATGAATTCTGAACTGAATTACCAGACCTATATTATTATAGTTTGAATAGTAAGAACCGCTTGATACCATACAAACTCGAAACATGTTATGTTCCTTTCTACTCTTATTGTTTGATAGCCGTGTTCATTTATTATATTGTTATATTATCATTATCTTTGCATATTGCGGATAATAAGTTTCAGGTACATGATTTCTTATATATACGAAAGTAAAACTAAATATCGCACTGGGAAATTATATTTCTCATTATGTTGTTTATACATTTTTGCAGGTATTGGATTCGATGTGTGAGACGAGTCAGTTGTCGTGTAGGCCTTTTGACCTTTTGTATAAATCATAATACTATATCAGTGTGTATATTTTGTGCATCGGGGTTTCACATCTTTTGTGTTGTTGATACTTGTGAAAATCCCGATTTCATGTTGTACCTTTTGTATATGAATACTTGTAAAACTTTGTTGTGTATGATCGTTTTCTGGTTATATTATTGTACCTTTCTAGTATTGTTACATCTGAAATAGTATTATGATCATGTGAATTGTAAATACTATATTGATTATGCTTGATTGTTAGCCTTACAAGTACATTTGTTCATGTATTCGTGACGGGGTATGTCATGCCCTATTTTTCGGGGTGTGACAATACAAAACTCACTTTTCTACAAAAAAGAGTTAGCACAAATACATACAACAATTGCATTCATAATGCATTTACTTGTTAATTAATTTCAAATTACTTTTTTATTATCTTTGGATCTTATACTTCTCCAAAATTATTTAGAACATTTAAAATTAGATTATCACATAATTCCTAGATGATTGCATGGAGGTACACAAACCTCAAGCAAACAAAACTTTAATTCTCACTAATTAAATTAGACTTCAAGGACTATTTGAAATTATTTGACCCCAAATATTATTCATAAGGTCATTAACAAGACCTATACTGAAAGTATACAAGAGGAATAGATATTTATCACATAAATATTTTTCAAACAAATTTTCAAAACACACAATGAAATCTATTTTCTTGTTGTTCCTATTTTTATACTAATTTAAACATATCTAGGTTTGTCCAAAATTTACAAAATTTGGTCTGGAGATTCATCCTACAACCCTATAATTACCTTTAAAATTTGATGGCAAAATTCGAAACGAAACTGGAGCAGTTACAAAAATATGACACATTGGTCATAGTTTCGGCAAGCAGAAAACTACAGACCCATGTTTTTGATATTTTTAGTTCTACCAGATTTAATTAATTTTAACGATTGAAATAAAATTTTCTGATTATTATACATACCAGAGTAACATCTAAAAATATATTTCACCATGATAACTTCAAAATGAGTAAAATTATTTTGTCAAAATTTTACATCCCAGAAATTTCCAGAGAAGCATTCACAAGAGATCTATGATTTAAGTAATCAATTAATTAACTCATTAGACAAAATTATTGTTCTAAAACACTCTTATGTATGCTCAAGTGTGTAAACGTCCAGATATTGCGTATATCACTAGAATGCTAGACATGTATCTAAGAAATTTCGGATTGGATCACTGAAAGACAACCTAAAGAGTATTAAGGTATTTACAAAGAACGAAGCATCACATATTGACATATCGGAGGTCTAACAGGTTTGAGATCATTGGATATACTGACTCTAATTTTGCAGGATGTCAAGATAGCAAGAAGTTCACTATCAGTAATATTTTATGTTGGTCGGAGGAGCTGTTTCATGAAAAAGTGCAAAGCAATCATTGATTGCAACTTTTACCATGCAAGCAAAATTTGTATCTTTCTTTTAGACATCAAATCAGGCGATATGGCTACAATATTGTCACAAAGTTGCGGGTAATGAAGACTATTCAATCACCATTGAAGATTTATTGTGACAATATTCTGCGATATTGTATTCAAATAACAACAATAGCTCAACCAAGTCAATGCACATTGGCATTAAGTTCCAAGCTGTTAAGGAAATAGTCCATAATGGTTGATCAATATTGAGCACATTAGTACAGATTTCATGATAGCTGATCCGCTAACTAAGGATTTGATTCTCAAAGTGTTCCATGGACATGTTGCTCGTATGTGTATAGTTTCAATGGATGATGTTCAGTTTTAGTGGGAGTTTGAATTTTTTTATTTTATTTTAGTTCTTATTGTATGTATTTACAGACATTCAGTTGTATAATATGATGCATTCTAAAGTTAAAGTTTAAAAGTTATAAAGGTATATTGTGCATGTCTATTAATAAGGTTCGGTTTTATTCTGGATTCGTTTGATCTCAAAAGCTGGAGACCAAAGTTGAAAACATACACGTAGATCACATTTCGTATGATTTCCACAATGCACATTCATTTCATGATTCATGTCATTCGGTTGCATTAGCATCATAATTTATGTTGGTTTAGTCACTCATAAATGTGACGAACACTACTTAAGTTTTTTTTTTTTGTTAATATAGTTGATGGACAAAATTGTTTCACACTTAAAGTGACAAATAGTAAAGAGGTCTGTTAATATATAATTAAAATATTACATACACAATCCAAGTGGGAGATTGTCGAATTTAACAATTTAATGGACTGTACGAAATGTCATACAAACCATACATGTTATGGACTTACATATTATATAATTATATATTAATTATATGTTATAATATATCCATAATAAATGATCATTAAAGTATAAGTTATATGAATATAAAGTGTTACATGAGTGGACTCTTATGTGCAGAAAATAAAATTTTGTAATTTTCAGTTTATTGATGAACTGAATTGAAAGACATATATTCTTTCTAAAAGGCTTTTGGTTCCTAGGAGATAAGTCCTGATATCTCTCTCACATAAAAAAATAAACAGAAAAATAGAACACACTCTCTCTACAAAAAATAGAAATATAAAAGACTAAAGGAAGATTTTGAGAGAATTTTGCAAAATCTTTTGATCGTATTCTGCAAGAGTGTTGTCAATAAAGAAACTAAGAGAACTGACAACAAATCGTTTATTTTTTTGGAAGACCTCGCAATCGTTGCTTCAAAGTTGCGTGTAAGAGGAAGAGAATGATTGTCAAGCATCTGGATAAAGTTTATGTTCAGAAATTAGCGATCATAGAACAAAATACTGCTTCTGTTCATGTTTAAAGTTTCTAAAGTGATCCCGGATTATAAACTAATTTATCATTTTCATAATGCATGTGTATATTGATAAACATATTTTTTTTATGTTTTGTAATGGAAATATAAAAACAGCAAAACGTATGCTGTGACATATCGCATATATGAGTCAAATTACTTATATTTCATTGGGGCTGTAACGAATACATTGGTTGTTTTATTTTAGGGAGATGATAACAATTTCCAAGTGATAATTATTCATAATATTATTCTTTAATTTAATCTATGTGCCATTTCAATAAGGTTAACAGATCCTGATCGGTACGACATATAATCAAGTAATGGCCTAAATGCCTAATCATGGACGCAAGTACGCAACCGTGCAAGGTGGTTCACTATTTTCCATTTGCTAAACTAAAGAAGCAATCCTGAAAAAATATCTTCTGGGTGTTTTCATAAAATATAAGAATTGTAGGGTCATAACTCATAAAAAAACTGCTCTTACGTCTTATATCTTCGCACATGGCTAAACAACAACAGAAGTCTCCACAAGGTCCGAATCTGCTATTATTTTCAACAAAAAGGAGGGCTCTATTATTCACATTTTGGCCGTCAAAGAAAAAATGGACGGCTTAGATCGGCTTAACTTTGATCGAGGAGGCCTTTCTTTATGAGATCTAATCCGTTCGTTCAAATCCGACGGTTCAAATGTGAAAAGGACCCTCCTTTTCTTGTGTTGAAAAGTAGGTGATTTCAATCCGTCTCCACAAGGGAAAAGAAAGCATTTAAAGCTAATTTTCGTCTTCCGACAATTTAATTTTAATAATTTATTTAATAAATAATAAAAGAAGTAGCGGCAATCCTGCGCCTCTGCCTCTAAAGCAGCTCTCACTCAAATACGACAAAGGCTTATAATCGCCGCTTCTATCGCAAGAGACTAGATTAGAGATCTGAAGCACGATCGATCTCTCTCTCCCTCACCTTCTCCCCTTTCTCATGGTGCTTTCAAGGTACAATCCAAATCTGTCCCTTAATAATTTCACTGATATATGTCTTTGTCATCAGTGGAGAGATTGATTTTGAAGTGGTATGATTGGAATATTCTAAATGCAGGCGGTTGTATTTGCATGTAATTGGAGATGCGTTTGAAGCTTAATACGTCGGTTTACAAGAGGATGTCGTCGAAGGAACTAAGCAACGTGCTCGATCACGACATTGAAAACTCAGGCACTAATTTCTTTTTCTTTTCCAGTAATCGTTGATGTTTATCTTGTGATTTGTGATATTGTTTTAGATCTATGAAGGTTTATCTCGCACTCTTTGTTCCATCCTTTGCTCTATCTTATTCTTTAGAACTTAACTGTTTACAAATTTGGTCTCTAACAACCAAATGATATCCCTTAGCATGTAACTACATGTTACAACCCGATTTGTAATTGTTCCTGATATTTCTCTGATCTAAATTATTTATTGAATCGCAATTCTTGTACTTGTTTTCACACACACACACACACACACACACACACACACATATATTTGTGGTCTCGCGACCGATCGTCCTTTGAACCGATCATGTTTTTTTTATAAGTAGAAACTTGCAGAGCTTACCTCCGCCAGTGATCTGAACCATATAACACTATTTCTTGTTTGGCTTATTGTTTAAATCTACTTGGTCTTCAAGTTATCTAAAACCCATACAATGTGTTTTGAATGTGCTCCACATATGGTTGTGTTTTGGATTGTTGGTAATTTTGAGATGTTACATATTTTCTTTCTCAAAATTTTCCCTATCTTTGCAGTGAAAGGCACTTCAGTACAAGAAAATGGAAATCCTTCTTGGAAGCTATCTCTACCACATATATGTGTGGCCACACTCATCTCATTCTTGTTTGGATACCATGTTAGGTATGCCTGACTGTACTGGATGTTGGATTCAAGAAATCAATGAAAAAAAATAAGA
>CAXKVX010003770.1:0-20564 GCA_964058865.1 Eleocharis quinqueflora
ATTGAAAGGGAAAGGAGAAAGACCTTCTCATCGGGCGAAATTTTCATGCTCGTAAGATAAACTTTCTTCTTGAATATCATCTCAGAGTCTGAAACCTCTTCATCTTCAATTTCATTAAGATTTCATCCTGAATAATTTGAACTTGGCTCTGCCTTGCCTCTGATCCCAGAGAAAAAAAAAATATGTAAAGATATCTATTTTAAAAGAAGAATTTTTGAACTATCTAATAAAATCTCTTAAGTAATTAAAATATTATTAAAATAGGTAAACACATTAGTTACATCTAATACATCTTGTGGTAATACTAAAGTTAGTTTAGAAACAAATCTTCCTTAAAATTTTTGTATCAGAAACTAGCTAATCTAATTATATTTAATTCTAAAGAGTGGAAAGTCTTGAATTTTCTATTTCTAAAACAAATATTATTTCATTTTATTCAAATAGTCTATAACACAACTCCTTTAATAATTTATATAATTACATTTTTTTTGCTATGTTAATAAGATAACTACGGTCTATTTGATGTTAGCTCATAATCTCAGATAAGTTTTGTGTGTTGTGCTATAACTCTTTTAGAAGAAGAAGAAGAAGCAGCAGTTTTTTTTGTCTATTTTGGACTCTTATATAAAGTTCAGAACTAGATTTTAGGGTTTGTAAAACCCGTCATTTTTGATAATTTTATTAATAAATAATTATCTTGTTAATTATAAAATTCATCATTAAGTAAAATATTAATCCTAATCTAACTTAGAAAAATATCTATAATATAAAACTTTTTAATTGATAAATTACAAATTTTCGAAGGATAAGGAAGAAAATTTAATTAATAAGTCCCCGCCTATTAAGAAGTATGAAATTTAAAAGTACCATAAAGTACCTATAAGCTAAGACAAAATCATAACTGAATAAATTTAAAATATACAATGAAATATATAAATTAATCCTAATAGTAAGTCTACACGAATGACATGAGGGTGATTTAAAAATAAATAACAATGCTTATGCATAACAAAAGTGTTACTAATTAATTTAGAAAGTCTATGAACCTTGAAACGAGTCAAAGTAACTCTTTTATTTCTAAACACAACTTGCAACACGATTAGCCACTCAAACCGTATACCATAAGCTCCAAAATTCCTTACAAACCATCGGACCAAGCAAACCATATCTAGCGAGTCATTGGAGGATGAGAATTTCCTCTGCAACAAGTTACCCCGCCTATGGCCGCACCACTAGTGTTGTAGAAGCACTCAAACCCCACTAATTCCTCCATAAATGTGCATGTGACCTTCACCATTTGTGTGGTGGGTGAAGTGACCCGTTCGGACCTGGATGGACTAAATAGCATGAGGACATGCGTTGGGGTCGCCATAGAAGATCATGAGAGGGATGACAACATCTCCACTTTCTTCTTTCTTCTTTCTCTCTTCCCGTGAGGCCGTGACTACCATCCCACTCTCTTACTCCCTAATTTTTCCCATACAATCAAATTACACTCTATCTTTCCTTTCTCTCTTCCTTCCTTTTCTTTTCTCTTTTCTCTCCTTCCCGTGACCTCCATGCCATCTCTCCTCTCAACCTCTCTATTTCCTTTCCCACTTGTGACAGAAACCAAAAGAGAAGAAAAAAAAAAATGGATTCCACCTTGTTGGCGTCGCCAGCCACTAGGCCGACGCGGCTCCTCCTACGCGAGTCCCCCTCGAGCTCTCCGTTCGGCTCACTCCTCGGAGCTCCGCCCCTCTCCGACGCGATAGAGTTCGTCACTCGGCTTCCCTGCACGAGGCAGACGTCTGTGCGTGTGCGCCTCCCTCTCTCCGCGCACACACGCACTCCTTGCACTCTCCACCGACCTTCCCTCTCTCTCCTGCTGGATTCGAATCGAAGAAGAAGAAAACGGGGGTTTTGCCCCACCTCGTGGCTGCCTTGAACTTTTCCCGGCTGACCCAAGCATTTCCCCGCGGGATCGAGTTATTTTCCGCTGTCATGAGCTCTTCCCCGCTGATCCGACACCACTGGACGGTCATCGCTGTCGAGCCGCTACCATCGTTGCACCTCTCTCGTTTCTGGTACGTGCTTGTTGCCCTTTAAACAAAGTCTCGGTTAGGCATCGAAGCTTCGTGTCTTGCTGTAAAATGGTACAAATGTTGTAATACAATGTAAATAACAAAATAAAACTCAGAAATTTCTTGTACCACTTTGTACCAGCAAGTTCTCCATGCTGGTACGGGTCTGGCATTGGTCCAGATGCGATTTCAGCAAAAATCGGGGACTAAACAGCAAGATTTTGGATTCTGACAGCCTCCAGGGGCGTTTTTATAAAGAAATTGGTTTCTGTAAAAATTCTGGGGGTATTTCTGTGAATGTTTTTGAAAACTGGGTCCTTTAGGGGCATATTTAAGAATTAAAATTAAGTTTCCTTAAAACTGGGTCCTCTCCAGGGACTAATTTGTAATAAAAATTAAAACTGTTTCGAAAACAGTCCCTGAGCAGGGACTGTTTTGCGACAACATTGCAAAAGTTGGAAAAAGAACCTATTTAAATGGAAATTACATGAAAACGATCGTAATAAAATGCCGAAAACTATGGGATCAATTTGGTAACAATAGAAATAGGTTAAATAAGCATTTTAATAGTCAAATAGATTTTTAGTGAAATAAATATACAAATAAATATATAAATATATATATACATATATATATATACACATTTGTTGTTACATAGAAAAGTAACCATTAGGACTAAGGAGGATAATATTCAAACCGAATTAAATATAATTATACATTACTACAATAATTATTGTCTATTATCATGTATTTGTATGATTATTTATTAAATCCTACCTTAATCAACTAGAATCTCAACTAATTTCATAAAAATAAATAATGTAAATATAAATACATAAGATCTTATACTTGAAATATAAACTAGTAACTGAATATGACAATACGATTTTCATTAAACAGACTTGACGAATATTTAAGCTAAAGAAAGAATATGCATCTATATTCGTGTAAACTTTGCAAATTCCTCTAGGTAATGTCGCGTCAATAAAATACTAAGACATAATTGACGTTAAAGTACCTTCATAAAGATTAACACAACTTGGTCAGACTAAACATAATTTTTAATATATGAAATTGAATACTTAATTAATGAACTATACTTATATAGGATTAAACATAATGCTTAATTAAACTCCTTATAACATGCAACTACCAAATAGCGAGTTATTAATATTGTATTTATTATTAATCATAAACAGTGTTATTATATGATAATGGTCATTGTCATCTATATGAATAATCTTACTCAATTTAAAATATAATTTAATACACGTGATATAATTCACCCTTTCCAAAAGAATTAACACAACCAAACATAAACTAAAAATTTACCAACTTGTGTTTATATATATTATTCTATACTATATTTAGCACAAACAAATATAACAAATAAATATACGACATAGTTATATGGTAGAATAATTGGTTAGGTACGACATCGTATGTGACATATTGATATTTGACTTACAATTATATGCGACGATTAAATTAATTAAATATTATAATAACACGACTAATTAATTTTAAAAACACATTTAAATATATTGTATATGTGTATTAATAAATATCGCACATCACCGACAGAATTGGACTAAGTATAATTATATGTATAATAATATATATTGATCAATTTTTCTATATCACAATGTATTACCCAATTAATTACGTACGATACACATACGTTAATGTGACTAAGTAATAATATAAACATAAATGTATATATTGATCAATTTCTCTATAAACACATACATAATATAAATACACATATTAGTTAATATCTAATTAACTATTTTCCTTTCCTCTTTTCTTAGTTTAATAATAAAAGTGCACAACTAAAAGTGGTTGAATTTATAACATGCTTGCTTCGTGCTATTTCTCTAGTTTTCTATAGGATATCGTCTTAACGACATAGTTAAATCAGAACATTAGCAAACACATAATTTAAGATATCACTTATATAAATAAATTAAAATTGAGCACTGAATAAAGAAATAGAAAATTATAAGAATAGGATTCTCACACTCTCTGTGCAGACAGGACACTGCACAGAGATCTGACTAAGTAAACATGATAATGACATTATATTAGGAGCATCAAGGACGTCTCAACGTTTAGATTTTATCTATATGATTTCATAAGTTAAAGAATGTTACAACACACTAGACTGATAAAATCCTAACGCCAAATAGGAAGACAAGGTGACTCTTGACCATGTGGGCGCTGACAGAGTCGATGACATTGCAGAGATTCTCCAAATAAACGCCTAGATAT
This sequence comes from Eleocharis quinqueflora, assembly GCA_964058865.1. Lineage (NCBI taxonomy): Eukaryota > Viridiplantae > Streptophyta > Magnoliopsida > Poales > Cyperaceae > Eleocharis > Eleocharis quinqueflora. The sequence goes on from CAXKVX010003770.1 coordinate 4,335, forward strand.
CAACGCCGCACTTCTTCGTTAACAGGTGTGGATTTCTGGGGATTATATTCCTTTCTCTTTTAATAGGACCTACCAGACTTACCCTAACGGAATTGCGGTACCAAACTACCAACATTAATTAATCAGGCCCGTAGACTTGAACTGCCATACTTACATGCTGGTATTTGTACCATTATTTGAGACCAACCTGCATTGCATGTCACCTGCATTCATATTGCACGTAAGATCCGATATACGGATCGTATAGGCTATTAGACTACTTATAGGTAGATGCGTATAAGTATTATATATCTATACTCGTCGGGAGTGTTGAGAGTCGGGCCGGTGAGTTTTAGATTTGGATGTAGTCTGAGGGCATCGTGGAGGGAGTATGTGTCATGGTGTCTGACATAGCCCAGGGGATATTCTCAACGGGATGTCCTTAAGGACATTCGACTAATCCTCACCAACGATGATCATCACTTGATGACTTGTAGTGCCAGTTAGAGAGTTTTATTCTCAAAATCCTTATTATCTAGTATTATAATAAATCATCTTTGAGTGATTAAGGTTCGGTTTCTCAGTTTAGAGTATGCGTGTCATATGTGAAGTATTGGAGCTATTCCGTTCTTTATATATTTCTATTAGCCGATATTTGAGATCTCTAAATATTCGAAGGGGTTCCCCTAATAACTCTTAGCAAGTAACGGGGAAATCTGGGCCTCCCCTTGGCTTTAACTAGTACAGGGAGTTCCCTTTTTATTATTATTCAAACGGGTAGTCGGTTCCTTATTTCCGTATGACGGCTGAGACCGAGAGTTTATGTTTATTATTTTCTTTGTAAGGTAGGCTTCTCGGTTTGCTTGTTGATCGAGTGTGTGCTTTTATAGCCGCTCATGCTTTTACCAGGGCGTTTCGTTCTGGAAACTCAGATTTTAGTTAGGCCGTGGTTGATTTGAGACCCGTCCAACGATTACGTTGGGCCTGTGGTTGATCTGGGACCCGCCTAACAATACCCTTAGGCTTGTGGTTACGACCCGTCTGAGGGGGCGAATCCTGAAGTCCTACATCGGGGTTTTCTAATTTGACAAATCGTTTCTTGTCTGGGAGCCTTGATATTATTCTTACTACTTATATATATATATACTATTATTCCTCATGATATTTTTGGGTTTCTTTCTCGTATCGTCCTCTGGATAAAACATTAAATTGATTAATGGTGGACAAATACACATTTAGGTGTAGCATTTAAATGTTAGTTAATCTCAGTAAAAGTGAATGGTCCAACCTTGAATCGGATATAATCTCAAAGGCTGGACCTTAATCCACACTGAGTAAATTTTTATAATTTACTCACGTTCCACGGTTGGTTGTGGGGTCCAGGTAAGGAGCAGAAGTTCTTTTGCTGTCCAGAGGAGAGCGCTAGGATGGAGTCCCCAACGTCTTCTGTTTTGAGGATCACTTCATTGTTTTCTTTTATTCCTTTTTGTTAGGATTAGTGTGTAGTAGGTTAGCTAGGGTCGATTCCACATCCTTTGATGGGATCGCCCTCTTCAGTATGTATTTTACTTTTGTTTTGCTTCCGCTGAAAACCTTGTATCCAGACGCTGAATTATATATATATATTCGTTGGATGATTATGTACTGTGTGAAATGTGTGCTTTTCCTTCAAATTAAGTATAATAAATAAATCTTATATGTGTTTCTGAGTGGCCAATTAAGTCTTTCGTGTACTTGAAATCAAGTACACGTGGCGGGATTTACACCCCTAAGCTAGTCATTATTTCTGGGGTGTGATAGGGTTGTTACAACGAGTCGGGTCGGGTACCCGCGGGTCCACGAGTTGGGCGGAGCGGGTTAGAACGAGTCTGGTAGAGTAAGGAGCAACCCGATCCGTGGTAAACCCGCACGAGTTGGATGAGCACGGGTTTGGGCGAGTCGGGTTCCCGCCAAATTTTTTTTAATTTTTGAATTGAAAAAATTGGGGAAGAATGGGTTGGCACGGGTAACACGAATTTGGCACGGGTTTGCATGGGTTTGGCACGGGTTGGCACAAATTTGGCATAGGTTGTCACGGATTTGACACGAATCGGCGGGTTCACACGAATTTGGCACGGATTGGCACGAGTTTCCGAGAAAATGAGGCTCCCTGCTCCGCCGTAGATCCACGAATTTTTTTCCACGAGTCGGGACGGGTTTGCACCCCGGGTTGGATTGCTCATGAATCGGACCACGAGCGAATCAACCCGTCCGAATTTTTTTAGAACTCTACTAGATCTAGATCTATGAGGAGTGTTTTTCGAAAATCGAAATATTTTGTAAGATCTAGGTTCAAAATTAGTATGTATCCATGAGTTCGGAAACATAAATGATTAGAACACTATCTAAATTGATAATTTCGATAGTAAAAGTTGGAGTACACCCCAGTGCGAAAATGTCCATAATTCGAACGCACTCATGAATTTAAAGTTATTATAGGCTTGCTATAATAAACAATTTTTAGGATTTAGACTAGGTCGATCAAATATAAGACATAATATACCTTCTATTATTAACAATAACAATAATAATAATAATAATAATGATATGCGTCATCATTTTTGCATTATTTTTGAAAAAAAAATTATTTGATAAAAAATTAAAATAATAATTAATAATTATTATTATTATCATTGTTGTTTTTGCTAGTGTGACTTTTTTCAGGTTTTCATACAGTAATAATTCAGGAAATCATACTATTTTGCTCAACCACATTTCAAATTTGAGCAAGCGAGCATTCATCTACTTAAAAAAAAGTAACAAAGCCCAATAATTTCGGAATGAATTATTCTGCTCGCCAAAATCTCTACTCGTCCCTACTTGCATTCATCTGAGACATTCAAAATTCATCAGACGGTCCTCTTGAGTTAAATTACAGTCGTGTCGATCAATTCTTGATGGTCGGATCGAGGCAAGTACGATCATGCTCGCTGGCGAGACGAGCAGGCGATCTGGAGCCAATAATTTCACAGCTGTAGCAGATGCGAAGTTATCCAACTTAATTCCAATTTTTTTTATCTACCTTAATTCCATTCAATGGAACAGATAAAGGGTTCCTTTCAAGCGGTCGAAAATATTCTAGCGTTGATTACCGAATCATTGGTATTTTATGTTATCTCGTCGAGTCACGTTTTTTCAGTTTTGATTTTTGGATGAGTTTTATTCTTTGGGCACTAATGTTTTTTCCCAATACGAACCAAGCAGAGGTAGTAGGACAGAGAAGGATGATCGTCAGAGAACAATAAGATCCGAGCAATACACAATTCAAAAAAAAAGATCCAAGCAATACGAGAGAAGGAGACCGCCCCCCGATCTGATCAGGAGAGCAAACTAAAGAATGAGCGATGACGAACAATCAGATTCAAGCAACAGAGCAATTTGAAGGTTGACCACCGAGGCACCGACGATCTGATTATGAAATGGTGAACGACGACGAACAATCGGATTGAAGAAAGAGCACCGGTGATCTGATCTGGTAAATATCGAAGAAGAGGATGGAGAGAAAGAAGAGATGAAAATCAAGAGGTCTCAGGGAAAGAGAAATTTAAAAGCAAACGAGATTCAGAGAGAAGAGATTTGAATACGACGGAGATTCAAAATGCGGAGATTTAAAATTCAAGGAAGCGTGTTTCGTTTGATTTTTTGAAAGCTAGCTTAAAAGGGAAAGAGAACGAAAGAAATTAAGAAAAAATGAGCTCTTATTTGGGTGATAAATCTGAGGGACATCAGAATATATCTTTGGCAGAATTTTATATAAAGGTGTCTAAAATTTTAATATTACATATTTAGCCACTAAAATTTTATAATTACATATTTATTCATTTAAAACACAAAACGTTTCATATAAAGGCCTCTAAAACTTCAATATTACATATCTCTGGCAAACTCGTCGGCCCGGCCAACTCGTCGACCCGAGCGAGTTAGGCCCGACACAGCTCGACCCGTTTTCAATTCCCTACCTCTATTAGTGTTTTAGAGTGTCTGCACGAGTTTTAACACAGGTTTTTTTTTCCAAAAAGGATGGTCGCTACCTGTCTTCAACTCTCGAGTTTTTTGGACGAGTTCGCACGAGTTTGCCTCGGATCGGGCCGGGCCAGATCACGATCTCGGAGTTTTCGGGCCGGGTCAAACACATACGAATTTTGTCAAATACCTAAATTGAGGAGATGAGAAGCGGTGTGAAATAAAGAAGCTAACGATTATACCCTTCTTCTCAAACCTGGTATGACAAACTCGTGGCTCGGCCAACCCGTTGACTCGGGCGAGTTTGACCCGATTCGACCTGGTCCGACTCGTTTTCAATTTCCTATCTCATTTAGTGTTTTAGAGTGGTAATTATCATTTAATTGTTAATTTACATTAAATTTATTAATTTGCAGTTATGTTGGACAATAATAAAATATTTTGTGTTTTACTTGAATAAATATGTAATATTGAACTTTTAGAAGCTTTTGTATGAAACGTTTTGTGTTTTAAATGGATAAATATGTAATTATGAGATTTCAGTGGTTAAATATGTAATATTGAAATTTTAGAGACCTTTATATGAAACGTTTTGTGTTTTAAGTGGATAAATATGCAATTATGAAATTTCAGTGAATAAATATGTAATATTGAAATTTTAGAGGTTTTTATATGAAATTATGCCTGTATCTTTTATCATAAAATTATTGTAAATAAAAAAAAGACCGAAAAGTTAAATCTCCATTTTATTTTTGCTTTTTCTGTCAGTAGGGATTAAGAGCTAGCGTGGGCCTATGTATTGTCGAGGATATATCGTTTAATTTGTTGTGGTTACGTACCTGCATTCATGGAAGATGTGTTGTGTTGTGTCGTTTCTGTTGTTGTTTTGTAGAGGTGGCAGATGTTTGGCACAATCCAGCCCCTCATAATTAAATCAACATTAATATGTCACCACCAATGTTATTTTTTAAGCTCTTGATACTAAACACAACTAAATTAAATTAAAACGTCAAACTAAATTAATATGCTTATTTTCATTTCAAGATTTAAATTTCGAGCTATTAAAATGATAAAGAAAATGCTGACATAATTCTCTTTCGATCAATTTCCTCCGGGAATGTTAATCGAGACAGAACAGTCTGTGAAGCACCGATTGGTTGGCACTTTGTTTTTTTTTTTTTTTGATATTAAAAGGGTCGACTTGAATTACTCAATGATGCACATAATATCTAATAGTAATATTTTGGTATTCAAGATTAAATGGGTTATAACTTATAAAATTATATAAATAGATGTATTTCAGTCCTCAAACAGAAACATAGAATCCAATTTTTTTTTAAAAAAAACATGATTCTATTGCGATCATTTCTTCACAATGTTTATCGAGGCAGAAGGCAGGTTTTCTTTTTCATTAACGGAAATAATAAAATATGAAATGCTTCAGATATTCGATGGCATAGAATGAACTTATGAACGGTATATTCTAGGGAAAATGTTCAGCCGGTTCCCGCATCGATCCCATCATCGATACGCATTGAACGCATCCAATTGAGTTCCGACGAAAAATTATTTTACTTATTATGCATTTTGTTTTCATTATTATACATGTTATTTTTGTTATTGTGCATCTAATATCATGCATAAAAGTTCAAATAATTATGATTTATATTATGCATGTTAAGTTTATTAAGTTTTTTTTTATACTTATGATTTATATTATGCGTGTTAATTATATTAGATAGTTGTGTTATTATGCATGTTATTCATATTATTTTGCATGTTAATTACATGTAAAATAACAAACAAAATATGCATAATAATCAAAATAACATGCACCATAACTAGAATAATTTTCAAAATAAATGTAATTGAATCGATAACAAAACACAATTTCAGTCGAGCGTCCAATCAATTACATGCATAATACAAAACACAACATGCATCATAACAAAAACAACATGCAAACTAAACTCGACTGGACCATCCTGTTGTGATCAATGGTAGGATCGATAAATGAATCGATATATCAGCTATGTATTCTATACAGTTTCTTTGTAATTTCTAAAGAAAAAATATAGAATATACCGGTCCTTTAACTTATTAACTTATTGATGATGTAAATAATAGCTAAAGAATCGGTATATCTATACCGTTACTTTAGAAATAAAAAAATAATATAAAATAACCGTTCTTTTTATGCTATCAAAAACCCGACACACACTTTCTTTTTTCTAACAGAACTTCTAATCCCTTTCTATTAATAAAAAAAGCTGGGCGAAGCTTGCAAATAGTTGGTTGGGAGTTTGGTTCAAAATCTTTATTTGTATAATTTCTTTTAATTCGAAAATATGGGACTAGTGAATAGCAATAAATAAATAAAATATTATACTTTTGAATAAAAATAAATCAATAAATATTATACTTTCATTTCCGAAACGATTTAGATCGATGTGTAGCTCAGATATAACGGTGCATCATATCAGCCGTTTGCATTTTCAGAACGACTATTTGTTTGGAATCAAAACATAGCTTAGCATTGCTTTGGAAAACACCTTAAGCCATATTCAATATTCATTCTATATTTCTATATTTCATACGAAAGCGCCAAATGAAATTATAGTGAACTCTCTCGTTAATAGAACGTATAACTTTCTCAAAAGTTTCCAAGACACGGTAGGCAATTTTTTGGATGTCATGTATGAAAGGCAAAACACATGCGCTCATCTTCAGGAATTAGAACTTAACACAAAAAATATCTAAATCAAGAACTCATCATCATAAAATGTAGCATTATTAAAATCCGCTTATAACCATTCCAAATCTAAGTGCCAGCCTAGACTCTCAATTACACAGAAACTTCAAGACACAATAGCAAAGCCTCTCACGGCAGTAGAAGAAGATATATCATATGCGCCATGTGCTGATATACTAGATATATTTTCTTGTTCACTTAGGAGGGAAGAAGATGGCATCAGAGGTGCGCTTGGAGCGAAACAGCTGCTCCAACTCTGGAGTGGTATCAAAAGACGCCTCCAGTACTTCAGGAGATATGGCCTTCCATACTGACGTCCTCCCGGCCAGATGACTAAAGATGGGGCTGCATTTCACAGAGGAGAAAATAATAATTATATCAATATCCATCTAATGGAGACATAACCTTATTCTGATTTCAAGCAATAAAGCAGACAGAGATATTGAGTGCTCCCTTAATAGTATGGTATGTACCAATATACTGTTGCAGATCAAACCATATTAATTTTTCAGATTCGAATATAGCTAGCCTTCACTAATTCATATGCCACAATTAAACAACAGGAAAACAAGCTGGTATTTTGACCATTTTCTAGCCTGTTGGAGATAATAAGATGAACCGATGAAGATATTTCATCTGCGATTTACTACATTGTTCAAAATTTCACATCTTATGTAGTTTTCGAGTTTCAACTATGACTCTATGAGGCAAAAGCATGTCAAAAAAAAAGTTGGCCAAAATAAACAAGCATAAGTAAATATAAATTACTTTGGAGTAGTGATGATGGAGAACCACTCCATGCCCTCAGGATCAGCAATTTTGGAGACGACAAAAAACCTTGGCACAATAAACAACTGGCCTCCTGACACCTTTGTCTCCAGCACCCGTTTCCCATCTACCCCCACCACTTGCACCCTCCCACTTCCTCTCACCACATATGTCACCTGAAATTGTAATACCTCTGCGTTCAGCTAAAATATCATAAGTTTAGACCTGTTGGGGAAATATCAGTACTGGTAACACATTTAGTCCCTTCACAAGAACTTCAAATGTCCTTCTATGTGGTTTCAAGCATCAATTAAGTGCTAATTAAACAATGAAGCAATACGAGGACAATATAAAAGTAAAATTAAATCAACTTCTGAGTTATACACAATATAAGTAGATTGTAGAAAAATATATTTGTGATTTTACTTTTCTAATTGTTATAATTTTTTGGTTGATTGTTACAGTTGTCAAATAAATTGTTTCAAAATAATCTATCCCATTAGAGAAATAATATAGCCAAAAGGAAATGAGGAAGACTTCAATGCAATTAAGATTCTTGCCTGATATGCTGAGTCACATGAAAATCCAGGGGAGCACATGGCCCCACCATTAAGCCTCACTAAATCTGCACCTAAACCGACCAACTCTACAGTCGGAAGGTTCTTGCTATTCAACACCACCACACAACCGCCTCCCTTAATATCCACATCTAGAGGCGCTTCATGGCAGTTCACCACCAATCCATTTCTATCTTCCTCTGATGGCTCAGGTAACTTTTTACCATCTTTGATCTTGACAACGCCAACAGTTGATTGGTTGTGCACCAACTTTGTAACTTCATTTTCAGAGAGGTCCCATGCACGAGAAACAAATTCAGGGCTGAAGCCAGTAAAAATACCAGTGTGGCCAGTCAGGTGGAAATCAGTGAATTGACCAGGTTGGTGACCCTTCGAGGTGTCGCCCAAGAAGAGAACTGTTAGGTCAGATTCATTTGGGTTGAACCACCATGTGACAAACCCAAAAGGAATTGCAAGTGCATCTCCTTCTTTTATTGGAACAATCTTCTCTCGTTCAGCCTCTGGGACAGTTATTCCACAAACTCCTTTTCCTGTGGATAAATAAGAAGAGAAATTCGTTAACACGACTGAAGTGAAATAAATAAGGTGAAACAGATTATGAAATAACTCATGATTCGTAAAGAAGTAAGCCAAGTGGGAAGTTCCCAAAAAAGAATGAACTATTTTTATTCGACGCAATACAGACAATATATCTTCTGCTCCATCTGATCCACAACCCCCCAAAGTGCAAGTGGAACATGAAATTTGTAGTCAGGAAAAAATGTCCAGAATCTTACAATATAATAATGATAAGGTGAAACAGATTACTATTATAATTATTGGTATTTTTGTAATCTGAAACAGATCAATGTTGTTTTAATATTTCCTTTTCACAAGAAAAACCAGTGGAATATTAATGCAATAAAATACCATAAGCCAAAAGGGAGAAATTACAAAAAAAAAATGTACAATAAATATTTTAGGATGATAACAAAATTGCAAGAACCACAGGTCCACAACCATATTGATGTAATAAACAGTCAGGAATGACTAAGATTTTCCTTTACAAGTAATACATTTAGACACCTGAAATACATGACTAATTAATGCCAATGGTCATTGCAGCCAAACTTTACCAACTTGTGATTCATGCTTAAATTAACAAAAATCATAGAATATGTGTTATTCCATCTGAAAAGCATGCATCTAATGATAATATAATTTTGACTTTATTCAATAGCTACCAAGAGATGAAAAAAATACGAAAATTGGACCAATAACTTTGTTAGCTCTTGATGAATACCCAAAAAGGTTTAAAAAGTTGCAAATATTTGTTTGCATGAACCATTGATGTGTATACAATATCCAATCAATTAGTTTTTCATCTTAAAATTTAATTAGTTTCTTGAGACTTAATTTTATGAAAACTGATTTGGCAAAACCTTTGTCATCAGATCTCACGTAAAAAGAGTAAACAAATGCATTTACATAATTACATGGCAATAAGCAAACTGTCATACCAGTCGCTAAAATCACTGTAGTGCACACAAACTAATTTCTATTTTCTGTATAATTTCTTACCAACATAATTACGATCATATATATTTTCACAAAAAGACAAAGAACAACTTATGATAAATTGGGGGGTTTCCCCAACAAATCAAGAGAAAAAACAAGTGGAGAAATCAATTACCTCCAAGGACATATGCAACCTTTGAAGAGTCCGAGTAACTAGGCGGAGCAAATCCTTGAGTGTTCAACAGGAGCTTAGCGGCGCCGATGCTCGCCACGCGAAGCATCGGAAGGTTCTCGGGGCTCCACGTGGCATATGATCCCCCTGCTCCGCCGTACGATTTTGTTGAGAGTTTCGGCGTAAGATCGATCTCCATGGTATCAGAATCTTGTTTCGAAGTGATGAGATTATGAAGTAAGAAATTGCTTTGGGGTTTTGAAGAGGGTTTGAGCGTGAGCAAGGTTTTATAGATCGGATTAGAAGCTGGTGGAAGATGCGAAATTGAAGTTAGAGAGCAATGCGTTTAAGTAGGAAGGATTGGATTCTAAGAAAGGACGGGTGCCTAATTAGATACCTTCTTTTCGCTAGCTTTGTTTACACCTGGGTCATACCGTAAAGTACAAGCCGAGGACTAAAGGAGGTAAGTGGGTGCTTTACTTTTTTGAGACGTCGGATGACGGCTGGCTTGGACCTGGTGCACCCAAGTTCCTTAACCAGGATAACGCTTGATTTAACAATCTAAAAATGTAGGAGTTCAATTAAATAGAAGGTCTTTTTTTTCGGATAACAGAATAGAAGGTCTTAATTAGATGCATTTCGACTCCTGTAAAAGATATGAATCATATGATCATATCCTAATCCAATATATGATTGGCAAGATATCTATTAAATTATTAATTAAAGAATGAACTTTTTTTAGCTCTTCGTATTAATTAAGACCTACTTATATAGACCAAAATATCAAATTTAAAAATAGGAATATTATTTAAGTAAATAACTGACGGGAAAAAATAGATCCAACTAGGTCAAATATTGGATTTAAATATGCGGTGCTATTATCTAAATAGTTGAATTTTTAATAAAAATAAAAATATAGTAAATTTAATTACTCCTGAAAGCTTGATGATTATATTGCAGATGTGTTCAGAAAAGGTTTAAATCGAATTTCATTCAGAAGACAACTGTCTAGTGTGCAGATGGAGATGTTAAATCAAGTTCAGGTTATATCACTAGATAAGAAATTGTTTGGCAAAATAAAGATAAGAAATTGTTGAACAAGGACATTTATAATTGGATAGTGGAAAGAGGGGTAAAACATGACAATGTCAATATTGTATGGAGTGTAAAGGTACCCCTCAAGATCAGGGTTTTTCTTTGGTTATTGATTAAAAGGAAAATTTTAGTTAAAATGAATCTTAAAGCAAGAGGTTAGGTTGGAGATGTGAATTGTATGTTCTGTAGTGAAATTAAGATCATAGATCATCTTTTATTTGAATGCTATAGAATGCAACAAGTCTGGAATTGGATTACTGGTACACTGCAAATTAAATCAAGTCCTAGATGTCTGGAAAATTTGGGGGGGTATTATACTTATGCACAAGAATAAATATAAAATTACAGTGATTTGTGCAGCCGTAGTTTGGAAATGCTGGTTAGATAGAAACAATGTTTGCTTTAATAATGTCAAAGTATGCTGAAGAAAAAAGTTTACTGACATAAATCATTACACTGATCAACTACTGGTCTGGTCTGACAAAGGGGACTTTATATGCAGATTTACACAGGTGGTTGGAGCAGATCAAGCATGGTGATACATGGACATAGGTCGATGAGGTACCAAGGCAGGCAAGACAAAGAGACGACATGGAGGGACAAGAGGCTCACTTCAGGGAAAAGCTTTTAATTGGATACCAGACAATTAGCAGTCACACAGAGGGATCAAGAAGTCTTCATGATATTGTGGCTTAGTTTAATGTTTTTTCTTACTAGCAATTATACTGTTTTGTTTGATAACATGCTATGTGGACAAGTGTATTAGATGTGAGACTATACAAAGGGGTGCTGGGCATGAGGAGTTTGACGAGGTTAGATAATAAAGGGGCACCGGTACCAGAAAATAGGGGTACCGATGCCGGTACGCTCTAAAGGTTTAAAATGTAAGTTAGATGGATGGTTTGTGGGTGTAACTTCTTTTTTAGTAATGAAAAGAAAGTGGTGAGCAAGTTGCTCACTTATTTCAAAAAAAAAAAGTTACTCCTGAAATTCAGGACTAACATTTTAATATAAAACTTTGAGATCGATCATTTGAGCATGAGAAAAATATAATTGATAAATTTACTTCAATCAAACTCTTATAATAATTTGAACCCGTAATAATTATATAGTAGTATTTTTGAATAAAAAATTTGACGCGCAGCTGCTGGGATAAATATATTAGTTATTAGTTATAAATATATGTATAATTGTCATGGGAAAAAGAAGTCCAACATTGAATATTCTTTTATAATGATCTTTATATATTTTTAGTGTTTTTGTTTTCCACCTCAAAAATATGAATATTGATATATAGTTTTCTTTGATTAATGTTGATTAATGTTGATTAATGTGAGCATAAAAATTCAGTTATGAGACTTTTGAAAAGTAGTAAATGTCGGAGGTGTATGAAACTCTTTATATATAAAAAAATATGTAGCTTCCTTGCAAACTACTTCGACGTTTTTCTTTTGGATTGACAAATATTATTTGCTTGTAATTTTAAGTTGACATCAAAATTACAATTCATAAAGTTAGATTATGTATTTTATAATGATGAGTTTTACCATCACAAATAATGTCTTAAACATATAATCAAATTTAGTATAACGTTATTGACGTTACAAGGAATATCCGCGTTTCAAATAAAAAATTGAACAAAAAAAATGTAGAGTAATTATGATAATTAATTATAATTGTTGATCAACCGATTAGAATTATCGCGAAAAAAATCTCGTAGGTAATTAGAATTAAGCTCAAAATAATTTCAGGTTGTTTCGTTGTTATTTTCTAATCATATTTGTTTCTAGAAACTCTTTATTTTTTTATTGATTATTTTAAAAAAAAATCATATTTATCATCTAATTACATGACTGCCCTTGAAAATGTAGTATTTTAATTTATGTTAATCTGATCCGAAACCTTCAATCAAACTCGATAAAGGATGTGTTTCAAAGAGATTGTGATTTGTGAACAGTCTTAACTCATGTTAGTAAATATTCTCCATCATTATTTTTGTTTGAAAGAAAAGATTGATATTTGAAATCTTTGAGTTAACGAGTTGACTTTGTTATTTAACTAACTCAGCAAAAGTTAAATTAATGGTTATTTCGAATCGATCAGTTAGCTAATAACTTCAAAAATCTATCATTTGAATTTTAAATTGTGGCAAAAAAATAAGTCAAGTGAGAATGTTTTCTTTTTTTTCGGCTTAATTTCTCGTCTCCGGTAGAGCCGAAAAAACTTGTGATTTGTAGTTCGTTTATGATTAGTTCGAAGAGAAGTCACGTATTTAACTCGTGTTTCTAACGCTTTGTGATTTTTTATAAAATTTGATGGCATGATTCTTATCTTTTTTTTCTAATTTGTTTCATATTTACTCGACTTAAGTTTTAATACAATGTCATTAATTTTGAATCTAATAAATTATTTTGTGTTATTTATTATTGACTTGTTTGGTTGTCCTATAAATGTATAGTTAAACTTCAAACTCTTTATTTGATCTATATTAATTGCATTTTATGTCAAAATTGTATGTTAACAAAATATTTTTTGTTAATAAATAATGAACTAACGAGTTAAATTAATATGAACTATAAATTAGAGTTGAATATTTACTCAAAAATGAACTAACGAGTTAAATTACTTTTAGCATTGTACATAGGAAAAATCGAAAATACAAAAATTAGAAAACAAACAAAAATCAGAAAAAATGTTTGCATTATAAGCTAAGTAGACCTCTAATTGTTAGATTTATCTAGCTTCACAATATATTTGGTCGAAAATTATTAGGTTTATTTGTATTGCCCATAAGTAGTTCAACATAGGTTTCCAAATTGATTTGAGTTACGATTCCTTATTCGTGTGACCTTGAATTTAGGATCCAATTTCACAACATAGCAAACAAGTCTCAGACACGCTAGGACAAAAGTTCTTGAAAGGCTTTGTACCCGTAGGAAGTTGTGCGTGAGACTCAGTTAATCATTTCTTAATCAGACTTAATTGAACAAATATGTAAATTGCAAAAAAAAGTGAGTGATATGTTGGGTTGAAGTCCTTAAGACAAATACATCTGTATATATATAAAAAAAACAAAACAAAACAAAATAAACATGAGTGGAAAAATGAGCGAGCTCAAAAACAGACAGATGCACAATGGAAAAAGTCATAGCATTGGACAATTTACACCCTTAATTTTTATTTTTCTTTTCAAAGAATTATCTGAAATTGGTTACTACTTGTGAAATTTGGGCGATAGATTAGAGAATTACTAACTCAAGGGTATCATCATAACTTGTCGATTAGGGATAAAAAAATTACTTTTGTTGAAGTTCTTATGAGTTAATAAAAGTAAATTACATAATTTCTATAAATTCCAAAGAGTTGAGTTAGGGATTTTGCTAAGTCTACATGTAGATTAGATTTACATTTAAATTAAAAAATTGTGTTTGTGAGGTGAAGAAGATCGTTAGAAAATATTCCAAATACATTACCACATTGTATGCATTTAAATGGAATTGTTTAACCATAATTTGTCTCGAGAAGCCGAATAACGATTTGAGTAGATGAGTTGGTTTAGATTTCATAGTATATTCGAGTTGATTCTCATGAGTTTAGACTTACTGGAGGGCAAGCAAGGATTAGATTTGGAAGAATTTGATAAGCCAAAATTTTGTACCAAAATCGTAGGGTTTATTGTGTAATTTACGTCAAAGTCCGTAAATTTTAGTTTAATAATCAAATTTTAGTATCAAGTTCAAGTAATTGTCCTAGAATCGATTTATAATGTAGAAAATAGATAATGAAAACACAAAAAAATATTTTTGGACGATATGGAGCAGATTGGAGCGTGATCAAATGGCCTGAGGAGTTACATGACTAATTACGATCGTAGTCACATTTGATTACGGTCGTAATAAAGGCCCCAGCTGAAAAAACAAATGTGTTCATGCTGAAAAACAAACAATAAAATGATTAAGTATGGAGAAAATTTTCAAATACGCACGTTCAGACGCTGCGTTTAGACGTGAACGCATATTGAAAAAGTACTTGAAATTGTTTCTTTTATAAAACTCGAGTGACCTCTATTTCTGAACGTATACATTTAGAATATACGTCTGAACGCAGAAAAATAAAATCAGAATCGTCATCGTCAAATATTTGAAATCAAAATCATAAATGTAATTATTATTTATTAGAGTAAAAAAGAAAAATAATTCGACTGACACCCAGGTACCAAGTAGTATATAACGAAACACGAGACACGGGAAGAGAATACCAAAGCAAGACAAGACACAGACAGGAGAAATGAATAAAATAATATACATTGAGCAAGTATAATCATAAGAATGCAAAATTAGTGGAAACAAGGACAACAATTGGAAAGCCTGATACTAGTTAATTAATTAATTATAAACAGAGCACAATTAGGAGACAAACAGTGTGACCAGTGCAATCTTCGGCATTCCAACTCTCTCTGTGGAGAGTCTTTCTTTGCTTATGTCTTAAAAAAAATAACAAGTATGTCTTGCTTGAAAAAATTGACACCGTCATGTCTATTTTTTTAACGCAACATTTAGAAGTGTTATTTGAAAGTATGCATTTAAAAACATCATAAAATTGAGCTCGCAAAAAGTACAAGTTGTAAACGCAAAAAATATTGTGTTTGAACGCCGCATTCAGACGCATGCATCCAAAAATGTTATTTGAACACAATGTTCAGACGCTTTTACAACTTAGCACTTTTTTGCGATCTTGATAATGTCTAGTTTCTGAATGCATGATAACACTTCTGAACGTTATGTTCAGATAATAGACATAATTCTATCAATTTTTTCAAACATTCATATAATTGTTATTTTCTTTCATGCATATGCACACAAAAAAAATCCTGTGGAGAGAAACAGTACCCAAATTAGTGACATTCTTGATTTTTCTACTAGTCACCCTTTTGACTGAAGAGACATAACAACTAGTATATAATAAACAAGGAAATGACAGGTGAGTTTTTATTTTTTTTATTGGTTAAAAGCTGCTATGTACTATACAGTGAAAAGATTGAAAATAATTTAATGTTTTGAAATTAGACAAATGAAACACGATGAAAATATTACTATTCATAAAGAGACAATAAAAAAAATTAATATTTTTAGTAATACCTGATGGAATATCTATTTAAATTTAATAAACAAATTTATAAATTTAACAATATTTATCTACATTATTTGTTTGGAGATGAAAATGCATTACGTTGTGATAAATGCTTTAAAAGCAGTAATGATCCTTCAATATCAAAAAATGACCGCATAGCGCAGTGGATTAGCGCGTCTGACTTCGGATCAGAAGGTCGTGGGTTCGACTCCCACTGTGGTCGATTTTCCTTTTTGTGCAGTCGATTCCAAAGGACC